>JAUKPQ010067815.1:0-23097 GCA_032273045.1 Chloridella minuta | reverse complement strand
GGGCTGGGGGGAGGGGGAATCGGCGGGGGACATTGCGGAGGAAACGGAAGAGGTTCTTGAATCAAATGATGAAAAGATGGAATGATGAAATGATGAGGGAGCAATCGCGATCCCTGCGCGATTCACGGCAGGCGTTCTCCATCATTTCATCATTCCATCTTTCCATCACTCATCACCCTCGTCCTTCGCTCCCGGATTCTTCCCCCGCTCGATGTCGCGCAGCAGGCTGTCGATGCGAAAGCCGTGATCCAGGTTGCGATCCAGCGTGAAGACGAGGCGCGGCACGGTGCGCGTGTGCAGGCGCTTGGCGAGGTGCGAGCGCATGCGCGGGGCGAACTCGTTGAGCGCCTCCAGCGTCTCGGCGCGCGCGGTCTCGTCGCCCATGACGGACACGGACACGGTGGCCAACCCCAGATCGGGCGAGGTCTCCACGTTCGAAAGCGTGAGAAAACCCAGACGCGGGTCGTTGAGCTCGCGCAGGATGAACTGGCTCAGCTCGCGCTGAATGACGTTGCCGACGCGTTCGGTTCTGCGGGTCATGGTTCCGTAGCCTTATGGTTCTTTATTGACGTACGGCGATTCGCGTAAACGGTCGGGCCGAAGGCCCTGTAGGGGCGCAATTGAATTGCGCCCCTACCCGCGCCATGAATTGTCGCGGGCCGTTTACGCCCCCACCGGCTCCGACAGCTTGCGGGCCACTTCGACCTTGCGGAAGAAGGCCAGCACGTCGCCCGGCTCGATGGACTTGACGCCCTCGAGGCCGATGCCGCACTCGAAGCCCGCCTTCACGGACTTCGCGTCATCCTTCTCGCGCTTGAGCGACACGACGCGGGCCTCGCCCACCTCGATGCCGCCGCGGTACAGGCGCGCCTTGAGCTCGCGCTCCACGCTGCCGCTCTGCACCTTGCAACCCGCGATCATGCCCACCTTGGGGATGCGGAAGATCTTGAGCACCTCGGCCTCGCCCGCGACTTCCTCGCGGTACTCGGGCTTGAGCAGGCCTTCCATCGCCGACTTCACCTCGTCCACGATCTCGTAGATGATGCGATAGCTGTTGATGGTGACGCCCTCTTGCTCCGCCAGGTCGCGCACCGCCTCGGAAGGCAGCACGTGGAAGGCGATGATGAGCGCGTCGGAGGCGGCCGCCATCTGGATGTCGGCGTCGCGCACGGCGCCCACGCCCTTGCTGATGACGTTGACGCGCACTTCCTTGGTGGAAAGCTTTTCGAGCGAGGCGGCGATGGCCTCGACCGAGCCGTCGGTATCGGCCTTGATGAGCACCTTGAGCTCGTGGAACTCGCCCGACTTGATGCGGTCGGAGAGCTGGTCGAGCGTGATGTGGCGCTTCTGGCGCTGTTCGCGATCCCGGGCCGCGATGCGGCGGCGGTTGGCGATCTCGCGCGCTTCGCGCTCGTCGGCCACGACCATGAACGAGTCGCCCGCCTGGGGCGTGCCCTCGAGGCCGAGCACCTGCACCGGGGTGGAGGGTCCGGCTTCCTTGCGCGCATGTCCGCGTTCATCGAGCAGCGAGCGCACGCGGCCGGCGAACACGCCGGTGACGATGGCGTCGCCCACGCGCAAGGTGCCGTTCTGCACCAGCATGGTGGCCACGGCGCCCTTGCCCTTGTCGAGGCGGGACTCGATCACCGCGCCCAAAGCGTTGCGATCGGGATTGCCCTTGAGCTCCAGAATCTCGGACTCGAGCGCGAGCGTCTCGAGCAGCTTGTCCATGTTGAGGCCGGCCTTGGCCGAGACCTCGACGCAGGGGACCTTGCCGCCCCACTGCTCGACCTCGACGCCCTGCTCCGCCAGTTGCGCGCGGATCTTGTCGGGGTTTGCCGTGGGCAGATCGATCTTGTTGATGGCGACCACCATCTGCACGTTCGCGTTCTTCGCGAGCTGGATGGCTTCCTTGGTCTGCGGCATCACCATGCTGTCGGCGGCGACCACCAGCAGCACCACGTCGGTGACGTCGGCGCCGCGCGCGCGCATGGCCGAGAAGGCCTCGTGACCCGGCGTGTCGAGGAAGCAGATGGGCCCGTGCGGGGTGTCCACCTGGTAGGCGCCGATGTGCTGCGTGATGCCGCCGCTTTCACCCGCGATGACGTTGGTCTTGCGGATGTAGTCGAGGATGGAGGTCTTGCCGTGGTCCACGTGGCCCATCACGGTGATGATGGGCGCGCGCGGCACGAGGTTGCCGCCGGACTCATCGTCCGCCGCCTCGTCCTCGGCCTCCTGCGCGTACTCGTCCATCAGCTGCGCGGTGTAGCCGAACTCGTCGGCCACCAGCGCGATGATCTCGTGATCGAGGCGCTGGTTGATGGTCACCATCATGCCCAGCTCCATGCACTTGGCGATGACCTGCGCGGGCAGCGCGTTCATGAGGCCGGCGAGCTCGCCGATGGTCACGAACTCGGAGACGTTGAGCACGCGCTTCTGCGTCTCGCCGCCTTCCTCTTCCTCGTTCTTGCGATCCTTGAGGCGCGCCTTGCCGCCCGGCGTGCGCGAAAGGCTCGCCATCACCTTGCTGACGTTGTTGCGCGCGGTCAGCAGCTCCTGCTCGACCTGCTCACGGCTCTTGCGACGATGACCGCCGCGCCCGCGCGCGGGCGGGCCGCCCGCACCGGGAGCTCCGGGGCGGCCAGGACCGCCGGCACCGCCGGGGGCGCCGTCGCGGCGATCGCGATCGCCCGGGCCGCGGCCCGGACCGCCGGTGACGCCGGCGGCAGCGGCGCGCTGCGCGTAAATGTCCTTGGGCGGCTCGAAGCCGCTGCCGGATCGACCGGGACCGCCCGGGCCACGGCCCGGACCGCCGGGGCCACCGGGACCGCGCGGCGCGAGATGGCCGCCGGTGCGGCCGAGGCCGCCGCCTTCGCGGGGACCGCCGGGGCCGCCAGGGCCGCCGGGTCCGCGCGAGAAATGACCGGAGTAACCCTGACCGCCGCGATCGTCGCGGCCGCGCATGCGGGCCTGGCTCTCGGCGCGCGCCTTGGCGATGCGCGCGAGCAGGGCCGCGTCGGGCTTCTCGATGGAGACCTTAAGCGCTGAAGACGGCGCGGACGACGGTGTTGCAGTCGGTGCCGGCGGAGCGGTCGGCTCGGCGGCGGCGGGCGCAGGTGCGCTGCCGGACGCGGGGGGCTCCTTCGCCTCAGGGGCGGGGGCCGCCTTGACCTCGGGCGCGGGAGCCGCAGCCGAAGCTTCGGCCTGAACGGGCTTCGCGGGTTTGGCAACGGGGGCCGGAGCTGCAGCGGACGCAACAGGGGCTGCCGCTGCGGGTGCGGCAGCCGCAACAGGAGCGACGGGCGCAGCCGGGGCAACCTCGACCTTGGGGGCCGCGGGTTTCTTGATGACGGCGGGGATCGGCGCCGGGGGCGCCTTCTTGATCACCGCCTTCATGGGGATTTTCTTGCCCGCCTTGACGAGCTCCTCGCGCTCCTTCTTCTGCTTTTCAGCCGTCAGAAGGGGCTTGACCTTCAGGAACGCCGCCTGATCGATGGTGCTGGAGGGCGTCTTCGCATCCACGCCGGCCTCATGCAAAAGCCGGAGAAACACCTCGCTGCTGACTTCGTGGTCCTTGGCGAGGGTGGAAACGCGTTTTTTCGGGGTATCCGTCATAATTCACGCCCAATGTAGTATTCGGGCTTTCCTTGCCTGTTGAAAAACGGCCGCAATGCGACCGTGCCCCGCGACGCACCGCGCGCCGCGGGTGAACGACTCAACGCGTCTCAGCCCTCTTCCGCGGGCGCGACGGGGGCGGCCGATGCTTCGGCCTCTCCGTCCTCGGGCTTCTTCGCGAACAACGATTCGAGCTCGGAGAACTTGCTCGACGCGGCCGGAACCGCGCCCTCCTCCGCGACCACGCCCTCGCGCGGCTTGAGAAGCATCTCGCGCTCCTCGTCGGCCAGCGCGGCGAACTCGGCCTCGCCGTAGATGTCGAGCTCGCGGCCCACCATCTTGCTCGCGAGGCGCACGTTCTGCCCGCCGCGGCCGATGGCCTGCGAGAGATCCTCGTCCGCGACGATCACCACCACGCGCCCGTCGCCGATGTCGGTGATCTGGCGGATGTTGGCGGGCGACAGCGAGCGGCGGATGTAGACGTTGAGATCCTCGCTCCAGTGGATGATGTCGATGCGCTCGTTGCTGAGCTCGCGCACGATGGCCTGCACGCGGTTGCCCTTCATGCCCACGCACGCGCCCACCGGATCGATGCGATCGTCCTTGGTGGACACCGCGATCTTGGCGCGGAAGCCCGGGTCGCGGGCCACGCCCTTGACCACCACCACGCCGTCTCCGATCTCCGGCACTTCGAGCTCGAACAGGCGAGCCAGGAACATGGGATGGGTGCGGGAGAGCGTCACCTGCGGGCCCTTGGTGTTCACGCCGACTTCGGACACGTAGCAGCGCACGGTGTCGCCCTGGCGATAGCGCTCCTTGCGGATCTGCTCGCGCAGCGGGAGGATGGCCTCGGTCTTGCCCAGGCTCACCAGGATGTTGCCGCGGTCCACCTGCTGCACCTGGCCGGAAACCAGCGTGCCCACCTTGTCCTGGAAGTCGGTGTAGATCTTCTCGCGTTCGGCGTCGCGCACCTTCTGCAGCAGCATCTGCTTGGCGGCCTGAATGGCGGCGCGGCCGAAGTTCTCGATGGGGATTTCCATCTCGAGATAGTCGCCCGGGGCGGCTTCCTCGTTGTATTCGGCGGCCTCGGCGGGCAGCATGTACTTCTCGTCCACCGCCGCGACCTCTTCGGCGGTCATCTCCGGATCGACGTCCGGATAATCGTCCACCACGGTGACGCGGAGGAACACGCCGATGTCGCCCGTCTCCGGATCGACGTCGGCCTCGATGTTCTTCTGCAGACCGAGGTACTTGCGGGCCGCGTTCACGAGCGCCTGCTTCAGCGTGTCGAGCACGACGCCGGAGTCGAGGTTTTTCGTCTTGGCGATGAGGCCCAAGGTGTCGAGGATGTTGTCCTGCTCTTCCATGATTGCTCCGGGTTGTCGATCCGTGGTGTTTATCCGACCTTGATTTCGAGTTTGGCGAGGGCCACTTGGCCCATGGGAATGTTCACGGTGCCGGCCGCCGTTTCCAGCGTCGCGGACGATTCGTCGGCGGCGGTGAGGCGGCCCTGGTGCTGAATCTTGTTCTCCACCTTTTCGCGGCAGGTGACGCGCACGTCGCGACCGACATTGCGGCGCCAGTCGGCCAGCGTTTTGAAGGGGCGGTCGAGGCCCGGCGAGGAGACCTCGAGCATATACGCGTCGTCGCCCAGCCAGTTCTCGGCGTCGAGCACGGCGGACACGCCGCGGCTGACGTTGGCGCAGTCGTCCACGCTCACGCCCGCGGCCTTGCCGACATAGATGCGCACGACGCGGCGACGGCCGGCGCGGAAGATTTCCACGTCGACGAGATCGAGCCCGTTCGTGGTCGCCACGCGACCCGCCAGCTCGGTGATTTTCTCCAGAACGTCCATCGTTCTTTTCGTCCTTTATTCAACTTCTCGAGCGACCCCGAAGCGACCCGGCGAAGCGCCGACCGCACGGAATCCCCCCAAAAATCTCCCTGAGGGCCCTAAAACAAAAAACCCCTCTCGGGGAATCCCGAAGGGGCCTTCCAAGTGGTCCGGTTTTCTCGCCGGTCCACCCGTCCCGTTCGCCAGCATACTCGCTCGACGTCCGGAACCAACGGGGCATATGATAGTAGTTTTGTCGGCGTCCGGCAAGGTGCAAGTCACGCACAAAGCCTTTTAAAACCTCGAAATACGGCGGAAACAACCATGATTCAGGCGTTTTTGTTGATCCTCGTGGGCGGGGCCGGAATCTGGTTCACCGGGCGTCACCTGAAGAAAAACTGGGTGGAGATTCGCGCGCGCAAGGGCACGGTGAAGATCTCCGACCTCGTGTTCAATCAGGGCCTGAGCCTGTTGTGGTTCGGCTACCTGTTCGCGTTCTTCACCGGCCTGATCGTCAACAATCTGTTGTTGAAATAGGGTTGGCGAAAACCGTCGGTCGGAATTCCGACCGTAGGGCAAATTGCCGAAGGCATGAGGCCGCAAGGCCGAATCATCATTTGCCCCTACACGCAACCGATGGTTGCACGTGCCGGTTTTCGCGGCGCCCCAACCTTCAATCCGCCTTGACCGTCTTCATCTGCGCGATGATGAGGTCGGCGTTCAGCTTCAGCATCTTGAGAACGGCCTCCTTGTATAGCGCGGGATCCGCCTCGATGCGCCAGTGGTTCTCGTCGGTCTTGCTCACGCTCTTCACCCAGCCTTTTTCGGCGGGCAGGCCGAGCGCCTTCTTGTTCGCATAACCGCCGACCGCCATCTTCTGCGACATGAAGTTGTTGCCGGCGTTGCTCATCCAGAGAAACGGATCGATGTTCAACGTGGCCGTCTTGTTGTTCACGCCGACGCTGACGCCCGATTTCTCCGACAGGAAGGCGAATTCGACCTGCGCCATCCACGAGCTGGAGCCGGACTTCAATTCCATCGCGGCCAGCCATGTGCCCGTGTCCCAACCGTCGGTGAGCGCGCGGTTTCCGGCGACGAAGTCCCTGATCCGCGTCGTCATGGCCTTGAGGCCCGTTTCCTTCTCGACGCCCATCACCTCGGGGGGATTCTTGAATTTCGTTTTCGCGAAACCTTTGGTGGCCTCGACCTGCGCGAACGGAATCACGGTGAAGACCTCGCCGAGCTTTTGCTCGAGATAGGCCTGATACTCATCGGTGATGGCCTGAAAGGTGGCGTTGTCGACGCCGACGAGATCAGCCTGGCCCCACACGTTCACATAACGATCGCCCGCCGTATAGATGGATTGCGTGGCGAACTTCAAACTCGTCATGCGGACGAAGACGCTTGACTCCTTGTTGAGCGATTTCGGCTTGACATCGCTGTAGGCGTCCGAGGGTTCCTTGACGGTGGTCATGTCGAGGATTTGGTTGTCCCATCCTGCGGCGGAGGCGAAGGACGCCAAGGACGTGAGAGTCAGGACAACGAGAGCGGACAAGGAACGGAAACCGGGAGCACGCATCGAATCCTCCATTCAGGAAAAGTTCAAGTCGGCAATCTAGGCCGAGATTGATGAAAATGCGACAGGATAAAGGAAGGGGATTTTAGGTGTTGAAAGAGGGATTTCGGCGAACCGCAACCTGCCCCAAAATGCCGTGTCTTCAGGTTCCGAAATCATCGTGAATTCAAAGATTTTTGGAAGAACCTGATAATCTGATGTGCCAAATTGTCTGGCCCTTGGGAAAGGGCTGTTATCGTATCGGAAATCAAAAGCCGGATTTCAGTAACGCCTCGCCCGCGCATGCGAGCGAAAACACAGCGCGAAACCTTATTCCCCGGCTTTCACGCGCTGCCACAGTGCTTCCAGTTCATCCACCGGGCGTCCTGCAAGAGGCGCCCCGTCCGTTTCCGCCAACGTCTCCATCGCCTTCCAGCGCGTCGTGAACTTGGTGTTGCTGCGCGAGAGCGCGCGTTCGGGATCGAGGCCCACGCGCCGTCCGAGATTCACCACGGCGAAGAGCAAGTCGCCCAACTCCATTTCCATCGCGTCGCGGTTGACTTCCTTTTCGGACGCCTCGGCTTCGAACTCCGCCAGTTCCTCGCGCACCTTCTCCGCCACACCCTTCCAGTCGGGCCATTCGAAGCCGACCTTCACCGCACGCTCCGAGATCTTGAGCGCCTTGGGCAGCGCCGGAAGGCCGCGCGGAATGCCGTCGAGCGCGCTCTTCCGCTCCTCCGCACCCGCATCCTTCTTCTCCGCTTTCTTGATCGCGTCCCACTGCGTGACCACGGCATCGGCCGTTTCCGCAGTCGCCTCGCCGAACACGTGCGGATGCCGCCGGACCAGCTTGGCCGCGATGTCGCCGATGACCCCGTCGATGTCGAAGGTTCCCGCCTCGCGCGCCACCTGCGCGTGAAAGACCACCTGTAGCAGCACGTCGCCCAACTCCTCGCGCATGTGCAACGCGTCGCCGCGCTCCGCCGCCTCGATGAACTCGTACGCCTCCTCGACGAGATACGGCAGCAACGAAGCGTGCGTCTGCTCGCGATCCCAGGGGCAACCGCCGGGTGCCCGGAGTCGAGCCATGATGTCGAGGAGATCGGCGAAGGAATACGGGGGTTGGGGGGTGTTCTGCGAGGTCATGCGCCAAAGGTAGGTTGGGGGGTTTCTACGGAATCGCCACTGGTCGGGGTACGGTGCGGCGGTTGGGTGGGGGTCACCACCCTGCAAGGGCGAGCCGCGGCTCGCCCGTACCGACCCATCCGCCGCGCTCGCTGGATAAATACACAAAATATCACTTATAATTTGTGCCCTTATGCTTGAATCTTCTGAAATCACAGGAATTGACCCGTTTTACGGCTGTCTGGTGACCCAACATGACGGGTTGGGTGGCGCGGGCATCGCGCGGCTTCTGGCTGTTTTCGGGTCCGCGCGCGCCGTGTACGAGGCCGCGCCCGAGGCTCTGAAGGACGCTCTGCCGAAGCTGCGCGCGGCCACGCTCGCCTCGCTGGCAGAGGGCCCCGATTTGCGGGCTTGGGAAGCCCTCCGGGCTGACTGCGCCGCGCGCGGCATCACCCTCGTCGCGCCGGACACACCCGATTACCCCGAGCCGCTGCGCGCGCTCGATGCGCCGCCGCCCCTGCTCTACCTGCGTGGCGCGTGGCGCCCGGAAGACGCACGTGCGGTGGCCATCGTGGGCACGCGCGAGCCCACCGACTACGGGCGCGAGGCGGCGCATGCGCTGGCGCGCGATCTGGCGCGCGCGGGCTGCGCCATCGTGTCGGGTCTCGCGGTGGGCGTGGACGCCGCCGCGCATGCGGCGGCGATGGCGGCGGGCGGGCGCACGATCGCGGTGATCGGCTGCGGCCTCAACATCCCCTACCCCACGGAGAATCTCGATCTGCGCGCACGCATCGAACAGCAAGGCGTGGTAATCTCCGAGTTCCCGCCCGACGCGGAGCCGCGCGCGGCCTTCTTCCCGCGCCGCAACCGCATTATCAGCGCGCTGTCGCGCGCGGTGATCGTGGTGGAGGCGGGGACGCGCAGCGGCGCGCTGATCACCGCCGCGCACGCCCGCGAACAGGGGCGCGCCCTGTTCGCGGTGCCGGGGCTGATTTTCAGCCCCGCGTCGGCGGGCACGCTCGCGCTTCTGCGCGAGGGCGTGCCGCCGGCGACGTGCGCGGCGGACGTGCTGGCTGCGCTGGATCCTGCGGTCGATTCCACCGTGGCGACCGCGCCCGTGCGCGAAGCCCTGCCGCCGCGAGTGTCCAAACCGTCGCGTAAACATTCGAGCAAACCCGCGCGCAAGCAATCTCCCGCGCGACCGCCCAAACGCCCGAACCCTCACAGCGCGCCGCGCAGCGTCGTGACGACACACGCAGAATCGGGCGGCGACTCCGCGCCTTGGGATCCGCTGCTGCACCTGTGGGACGGCGAGGACGCCTGCGGCATGGACGCGCTCGCGGCCCGCGCGGAGGATCGCGGCGTGTGGGCGCGGGGTGCCGCCGCCGCCGCGCTGCCCGAGGCGCTGCTGCGCCTGGAACTGCGCGGGCTGGTGCGGCGGCTGCCGGGCGGCACGTATCGCGTGACGGGGCGGGGGGCGTGATGTAAGGGCAAGCCGCGGCTTGCCCTTACATCCTATCTTGACGATCATGCCCCGCCCCGACGCGAAGACCGCTAAACGCCGCCCGTGGATCCGCTGGCTGGTGCTGGCGTTTGTGCTGTTCCTCGTGTGGCAGGCGCTGACGGGCCCGCGCGGGGTGCTGAAGATCATGAACCTGCGCTCGGAGCGCAACGATCTACTGCGGCAAATCGACAGCCTGGAGGCGCGCCGCGACGAATTGCTGGAGGAGAAGCGCCGCCTGCTCACCGACACGGCGTATCTGGAGAAGCTGGCCCGCAAGGAGCTGGGCATGGCTCGCCCGGGCGAGAAGGTGTACCGCTTTGTAGAAACCACGGGCAAGGCATCCGCCGACACGGTTTCTCCGTAACTACCCCGGGGACCGCGCATCGGCACGGAGACCCCCGTTTTTTATAATCCCGCCATGCGCGCCATCCTGCTGCTTCTCGCCGCCAACGTCTTCATGACTTTCGCCTGGTACGGCCATCTCAAGTTCAAAACCTCGCCGCTGTGGATCGTGATCCTCGCGAGCTGGGGCATCGCGTTTTTCGAGTACTGCCTGCAGGTGCCGGCCAACCGCATCGGCGCGCGCCAGTTCTCGGTGGTGGAGCTGAAGGTGATTCAGGAGGCCCTCACGCTGATTGTGTTCGCGCTCTTCTCGTGGTTCTATCTGAAGGAAGCGTTGCGCTGGAACCACGCGGTGAGTTTCATGCTCTTGATGGGGGCGGTGTTCTTTGCGTTCAAGAAGTGGTAGGGGGTCCGCTTCGGAGGCGCGACTGCGTCCGCCGGCGACGCTGCGTGAGTTCCAGCGCTGGTTCGGGGGCGCGACGGCGCGGCCGCTGTTGCCGGGGAACAAGACGATCGCGCGCGGGGTGAACGGCGCGCGGCTCGAAACCGAGGCCAATGCGCGTTTGCGGACGTTGCACGGAATGAGCGGGCTGGAGCGGCTCGAGGTTTACAACCGCCAGTATTGGTTCCGTCTCATCACCATCATGCAGGAGGAATATCCTTGCGCGCTGCACGTGATCGGGCTGGATGCGTTCAACGCGTGGACGATTCGCTTTCTCGTGGCGAATCCGCCCGCGTCGCCGTACCTGGCCGACATGGACGCGGAGTTTCCCGCATTTTTGCGCCGCCGCTACCGGGGCAAGGACGCGACGCAGCGCGCGCAGGCGTTGCAGGCGGCGGAATACGACAAGGCCCTCTCGCGCGCCTTCGACGGACCCGAAGCCCCGCGCGCCAAATCATCTTCGCCGCTGACGCGCTGGACCTTGGCCGCGCATGTGACGCCGCTGTGGCTCGATTGGGATTTTCCCGCGTATCGCACCCTCTGCCGCGCGGATGAAGACCTGACGGGGAAGTTTCGCTTGCTGCGTGCCGGCCGAAACGGGCGTGGACTGTGCCTGCACCGGCATGACGGGACGATTTATGAGAAGGCCATCACCCGCGCGGAGTTCCGCGTGCTCGAAGCTTTACGGAAGCCGAGGACGCTGGATGAAGTCTTCCGTGCCGCCAAGCGCGGAGCGACGGAAGGCGAGAAGCGCGAGATGGAGCGAAAAGTCGGCGAATGGTTCCGCGAGTGGACGGAGTTGGGGTGGTTGGGGGGGGGAAGAGAAAAGGAGGTAGGCGCTGGGACGAAGCACCCTATCTTACGGCCGAAGATTTATTACTGAAAGAGTCAGCACTAAGTCGCACGATTGTATCCGTCTGGGTAGGAACGGACCGCCCAATACTTTCCGTCTTCTCCTTTTCCCGTAATCCAAAAGCAATACTCCGTTCTCCAATCTTTTCCGCCGAACACATCGTCGTAGAGAATAAGCCCGAACATTTTGTGGAATGGAATCTGGTCTCGCTCTTCCTCGAAAATTATTCCATCATGGAAGTCTCGAATAAAGCTTTTAGGTGCTATGTCTGGAATAGGCTGAGGGTTTCTGTCCCACGCTGGCCCATCAGACCTCATAACCATCTCATCTGTGGGATAATTGCTTCCGATATTCTCTGTCTTGGAATACCAACGGATATTCTTTGCCGGGGTATTTCCATTGTTAGTTATCGCAATGTGCATACTTATAGATTGTTCGCCGACTTCAACCTCACAAACACCATCCGTATTTTCCTTGGGAGCAATAACAGAAAGGGAGAGGTACGCACGGAGCTCCTTCTGGATCATTCCATCTCGAGATCTAGCGTCACTCTGCATGAAAGCCAAGGTCTTTCGCATAGTACGCCCTTGGATTTGAATAACTATGGCGTTCCAAATAATCAGAATAGACGTCACGCAACCAAAGACCACCCCAACCTGCGCCTCTGCGTTAGCATTAATAAACCAGCTATACATAATGCAGAGAAAACTAGAGGTCACGGCTCCGCCAGTTAAGTGAAGATCGCCTTTGGGGATGCTAATCGTTTCTTGTCGAGCATTTTATTTTCGCTCTTAAATTTTCCGGATGACATGTGAAGGCGGGCCTGTATACCAACAGAAACGGCAATTTAAATATTGAGCCTGACATCAATGCTGCCTCTAATTTATTTAATGAT
Organism: Chloridella minuta; assembly: GCA_032273045.1. Taxonomy (NCBI): domain Eukaryota; class Xanthophyceae; order Mischococcales; family Pleurochloridaceae; genus Chloridella; species Chloridella minuta. The sequence goes on along the minus strand of JAUKPQ010067815.1, from coordinate 10,932 downwards.
ACGGGCCTTTTTAAGCTCTCTCTCGCCGTATTCAAGCGCCTCCAAAACCCCATTGATCTGATCTCGAGTAACAGAAATCATCAGATAAGATCGCAATTCATCTCGCGCAGATTCAATGCCTTCTGTGAGATAATCTTTTTTCTTTTTGCCGTCTTCTGTTCTAAGGGTTTGGGCGATAAGCAGCCATTGGTTTTTTGAAATAGCGTTGGCCACAGCCAAACACTTCCACGAGTCTGCCCCAGTCGAATTTTTATACATCTCTCTTGTTTGGTTTTCAAAAACTTCCATTCTGGCATTCGTTTCCCCCATGATATCCCAAACATCCCTCTGTCCAAATGCGATGCCAACCACCAAAAAAGACGCCAATACAAACGCCTGCATATCCACCCCCTGTTTCGTGAACCCAAACAGCATTGCGTTTAGTATAGCATACGACGTAACACTTTAAGCAGAGACGCATTGAGATTTTTAAAATTTCCGCGGTGTCCGAAGGAAAAATGCGTTCGTATGCACAGACGCTGGAAATGTCTGCTACACTAGCGATTAACCCGCGCCGCTACTTTCTTCCTCCACCGCACAAACCCCGCGCCCACGGCGATCATCGCCAAGCACAACGCCTGGCCCTGCGAGAATAGCCCGAACCAGAACAGGTTTTCCGACCCGCCGAGTTGTGCGTCCGGTTCTCGGTAGTACTCGATGAAAAACCGAAACACGCCGTACCCTATGAGATAAAGGCCCGCGAAGGAACCCTTGGGAAACGGCCGCTTACGCAGAAGCCACAAAATCCCGAATAGCACCACGCCCTCGAAGAACGCCTCGTAAAGCTGCGACGGGTGTCGCGGAAGCAAACCCGGCGCCGCGGGGAACACCATGCCGATGGGCGAATCCGTCACGCGACCCCACAACTCCCCGTTGATGAAGTTCGCGATGCGCCCGAAGGTATAACCCAGCGGCACCACGGGGCCGAAGAGATCGCACAAATGCCAATAATCCGCCCGGGCCGCATGGCCTTTCCCGCGCTGCCGGCGCACGAACCACCAACACGCCGTCATGCACCCCACGAGCCCGCCGTGATACGACATCCCTGAAATGCCCGTGAAATGCCCGTTACGAAAGGGCAAAATCACCTCGAGCGGATGCAACGCATAATACTCGAAGTTGTAGAAGATCACATACCCCAACCGTCCGCCCACCAGCACCCCGAAAAACGCCCAGGTCAACAGGCTCTGGATGAACTCCGAATCGTACGCGCCGAAGCGATCGCGCTCCGTCGCAATGCGCCGCATGGCGAGGAAATACGTAAACGCAAAGGCCACCAGATACATCACGCCGTACCACTGCACATGAAACGAACCCAGCGAAAACATCACCGGATCCATGCGCGAAGGAAGGGATTGCCAGAAGGAGAGGGTGTCGAGAGGCATGAAGCCAAAATTACGAATTACGAGTTACGAGTTACGAGTAAAAAAACCACAATGGGATCGCCCGAAAACGCCCGTAAATCCGTCCGAAGCGACCGCCACCAAATGGAATCCCGGCCTCGCTGCATTCGTAACTCGTAACTCGTAATTCGTAACTTTCCCCTCCATGCAATCCTTCCGTGACGAAGTGGCCCAGCGATTCCGGGCCGTGCAAGACCACATCTGCGCCTTCCTCGACGCCGAAAACGGGCAGCGATTCCACGAAGACGCCTGGAGCTACGACAAGGGCGAAGGCGGCGGACGCACCCGCGTGTACGACGGAGGCGAACTGCTCGAAAAAGGCGGCGTGAATTTCTCCGCGCTCACCGGGGGATCGCTCCCCGCCTCGGCCGCCACCGCCTTCCGCATCCCCGACGGCACCCCGTTCTTCGCCACCGGCGTCAGCCTCGTGATGCACCCGCACAACCCCATCGCCCCCACCATCCACCTCAACATCCGCTATTTCGAAGCGGGCGACGTGTACTGGTTCGGCGGCGGCGTGGACCTCACGCCGTACTACCCCGAAGAAGGCATGGTGATCGGGTTCCACAAAGCCCTGCGCGACTTCTGCAACGCCTCGGGACGGGATTACACCGCGTACAAAAAAGCCTGCGACGAATACTTCTACCTGAAGCATCGCAAGGAAGCGCGCGGCGTGGGCGGCCTGTTCTTCGATCACCTGCGCGGCCCGCGCGAGGAAGAACTCGCGTTTGTCGAAGGCCTTGGGCGCATCTTTCCCGACCTGTACCGCCCCTTTGCCGCCTTGCGCAGCCGACCCTTCACCGACGCGCAGCGCGAATTTCAGTTGCACCGCCGCTCGCGCTACGCCGAGTTCAACCTCGTGTGGGACCGGGGCACGCTGTTCGGGTTGCAATCCGACGGGCGCACCGAGTCCATCCTCATGTCGCTGCCGCCGGTGTGCAAGTGGCATTACGGCTACGTGCCGCCTGCGGGCAGCGCCGAGGAACGGTTGACCGAATACTTCCTCAAGCCGCGCGACTGGGCTTCGCTGTGAACTCGGCAGGCGGCGCGGAACAATTCCCCCACTGGCGCGATCTGCCCATGGTGCGGCTGTGGGAAGATTCGCTGAAGACTCAAGGCTGGCGCGTCGACACCGTGCGTCCCCTCAACGTTCTCGCGCGGCTCAACGGCGATCCGCTCTTCGCCTTGCTCGACGTGCGCGGAAAAGACCCCGAGGGACGCCCCATCCTCCCCTACGTGCTCGTGCGCGGCGCAGCCTCGGTGATCGTGCCCGAATGCGTCAACCGCGACACCGGCGAGCGGAAGTTGCTCATGGTGCTACAGCGCCGCGTGGGCGACGGCACGATGAGCCTGGAGTTCCCCGCGGGCATGGTGGAGAACGGGGGCGACCCTGCCGAGACCGCCCTGCGCGAGTTGGAAGAAGAGACCGGTGTCGGCCCCGACGCCTGGAATGCCGCCGACCTGCGGCGGTTGTGGGACAAGGGTTTGTGCACCTCGCCGGGACTCTCCGACGAGTCGGTGCATTTCTTCTCCATCCGTGTGACACTCGACGGCGCCCGCTTCCGCGCGCTTGAGGGCAGCGCGGCCGGACACTTCCATGAGGGCGAGCACACCGTCACCACGCTCAAGACGCCCGAAGAGGCGCGCGCCGGAATGGGCAGTGTGCTTGCCATGCTCGGGCTGATGCTGCATGAGCGCGCGACGGAGATCGCATGACTGCGCCGCGCAAAGGTGTTCGCAAAGCCGCTCATCGCGTGACGGCCGCCGCATCACGACTGGGCCGATTCACCGAATCGGTGATCCGCGAGCAGACGCGGCTCGCGCGCGTCCACGAGGCCGTCAACCTCGCGCAGGGATTCCCCGACTTTCCTTGCCCGCCCGAACTCAAGGAGCTCTCGCGCCGCGCCATCGCCGAGGACCACAACCAGTACTCCATCACCTGGGGCATCCCCGGGCTGCGCGCCGCCGTGGCGAAAAAGGCCAAGGCCTTCAACGGCATCACCGCCGACCCCGACACCGAGGTCACCATCACCTGCGGCTCCACCGAGGCGATGATGTGCGCCTTCCTCGGTCTTGTCGATCCGGGCAAGGAAGTGATCCTCTTCCAACCCTTCTACGAGAACTATCAACCCGACAGCTACCTCTCGGGGGCAAAGCCCGTGCATGTCGCCATGCACCCCGACGCCAAGACCGGCGAATGGGTCTTCGACGAGAAGGAACTCGCGCGCGCGTTCGGGCCCAAGACGGCCGCCGTGGTGATCACCACGCCGCACAACCCCACGGGCAAGGTGTTCACGCGCGACGAACTGAAACTCATCGCCAAGCACTGCCAAAAGTGGGGCGCGCTGCTGTTCTCCGACGAGATCTACGAGCATATCGTGTACGAGGGACGGCACATCAGCCCCGCCTCCGTGCCGGGGCTCGAGGATCGCACCGTCACCATCAACAGCGCCTCCAAGACCTACGGCGTCACCGGCTGGCGCGTAGGCTGGGCCGTGGCGCCCGCGCCGCTCACCGAGTCGCTGCGCAAGGTGCACGACTTCCTCACCGTGTGCGCAGCCACGCCGTTGCAACGGGCGGTGGAAGGCGCGCTCGCGCTCCCCGACAGCTACTACGCGGGCATGGCGGCCGAGTACCGCGCGCGCCGCGACTTCATCCTCAAGGGGTTGAAGGAGACAGGGTTCAAGCCCTTCAAGCCGCGCGGCGCGTATTACGTGATGGCCGATGCGTCGGCGCACCTCGGCAAAGGCAAACCGAAGAACGATACCGAACTGGCGCGCCTGCTGGTCGAGGAGATCGGCGTGGCGGCCGTGCCGGGTTCGTCGTTCTACCGTGCGGGCAAGGAAGGCCGCGCGGATCTTCTGCGCTTCTGCTTCTGCAAAAAGGAAGAGACGTTGCGAGAGGCGGTGGCGCGGCTACGAAAGCTGTAGCCGCGGTTGCCCCGATTTTCACGCCCCCCTTGTGTCGTCAGAAAAAGATCCCGATGGCGACTTCAGCATCGCAAGACATCCAAGGCCCAAAAGGGCTTACTGGGGGATAATGCAAGACACTGGGGGCAGTCGTGTTGTCCGGGTTGGCAGAGCTTTCCCCACTTTGTTCCCCAAAATTCAAACTGGTACCCAATCCCACTGAAAAAAACACCCACTCGCCGATATAATTGTACCCGACGTATTGATAGAGTTGAACACCCGTGAATGAAAATCTGTTGATTCTTTCCTCGAATTCCCATTTGATCAGGTTTACGTCGGTCTCCCAAAAGACCCCCCCGCCACGGATACTGGACAAGTAGCGCACTCCACCACCCAACCGCACCCAAAACTGTCGAGCTTGCTCATAGTATGTGCCGTCACTTCCTGTATACATGTGCGGCGTATAAAAGCTCGAATATTTGACCATGTAAATCTTCTGGCCCACTTGGCGCCCGAGACTGAGTCGCCACGTCTGAGAATTTTCAAACCAGGATTGGTTGTACCCCATTGCATACTTGATCGGCTGCTCATGAATCAAGAACCGCGGGGGTCTTGGCTGTGCACGCAATTCGGAGCGAAGCGCCGAGGACAAAAACCTGTCAAACCCTTCGACCAGTTCATCAACAGCACGATTCACGGCGATTCCGAGCGAAAAGTCCTTTGCGGACCCTGTCATTGTTTGACTAAAGCTCTCTCCGTCCACAACGGTCAGACGGCGAGCACTGACTCGAAATGAGAGGGCGGGTGGCTCCACTCCGACCACGTTGTAGTAATCCGCACGCGGAGCCACTGCCATTTGGGTTAATCGGATGTCCCAGTCGGCGGCAGTATCCGATCCGGAATCCGTCACGACGCGATATCCTTTCGAAACCATTTTTCGCGCAATGCGGTCGGAGACATAGCGTGCCAAGGAATCCCCATTCCTGAAACTTGCCGAAAACGCCTCGTGAAAGCCATCGATTCGCACGGCAGTATCTATCGAAATGCGAATAGGAACGGATCCGGGTGAATTCTGGGAATAGCTATTCGAAACCGGAAGCACAAGCGCGCAAAATGCCATGCTCGGCTGAAGGATCGATTTCAAGGAACTCCCCGCGAGGAGTCTGCGGCATGGCGGAGATTGTATTGCCGGAGCGCTTGTTCCGGATTTTGCTCCGTCAGAGCTTGGGGAAGAAACCACGATGCGACGACAAGTCCAACGCCTGCGAAAAAAAGCGGGTTGGGCCGAAATTCCATTTTCGTGTCTCCTGAAAACGAACCACCTTCGTCCGGAACCTCCTCCATGCTGGTCACGAACCCGATGAAACCCATCGCCACGCCCGCCACGGCCATCGTACCGGAATACAATCTCGCGCTTCGTCGGTGCTGGACAAGCCCCCCCGATTCGGGATCCTCTTTCACCCGATCTTCCAAAGTCTTGAGATTATAGCGCACCAAGGCTTCGCCGTCCTTGGACAGCGCGATCGCATCCTGGAACTTCCGACCGGGGCGGGCCGCAAAAACCCGTACCCGCCCTTCGATGATCGGGAAGGCCCAGGAAGTCGACCCGGGCGCAGGCGTGGCCTTGATTCCATCCTCGAAGATGGAGTCCGTATGGTAGGGATAAATCGTCCGCCCATCGATCTTGAGCCGCATGGCAGGGCTGTTTCCCAAGGGGTCGCGACAAAGCCACGAGCGTCCGGCAAAGGCTGGCCCCCCTTTTGGGTAAACCAAGAACTCCTTCGCCTCGCCGGCGCGCCCATCGCCGTCGCAGATGTCGGGGTTCACGGCTGGGGGTTGGGCCAAGGCGGATCCTGCCGCCAACAGCAGCCCTGCCCGCAAGCCTGCCAAACGCTTCATCGCAGGATCAGGGCCCCGGATGCCCTGTCTTGATGTATTGACCGGTGCGCAGGTTCGCATTGGCCACGGCGTTCTTGAGCGCGGTCTGGAACGCGAAGAGGAATACGCCGGATTCGCCCGTGGCCGTGAAAGTGACCTGCTTCTGGCGGGTTTCCGCGTCCCAGATATCCACGTTCAGCACGACCATGCAAATCGTGCTGCTGGTGCCGTTGCTGTAATTGTACTCGAAGCGCTGCGTCACGTTGACACCCCGGACGTGCACAAGATGTTTGGCGGCAAGCCCTGCCAGAAACTCGTGCGCGGGCGCATAAGGATTGGTTTCGTCCGTCTGCAACGCGGTCAAGAAGGTTTCGTTCTCGGGGGTCGCGACCAGGGCCCTCATCGACGAATCACCGACTTCGCGTGCGATGCCTTGCGAGATGGCCCATGAGAGCGAATCTCCGTTGCCGTATACGGCTTCGTAGGAACCTTTGAAGGCCGTGACGACTGGAACGGTGGTCGTCACGACGACAGAGCGTGATCCGGGGACATCCTTGATGGAAAAGCCGCTCCGTGTCGTGATGGAAGTGATGTAGGGGGCGCAACCGGACAGTACCGTTGCGGCCAGGACAAGGGGCACGAGAACACGTAAAATCACCCTCACGGTCTACCTCGCTAGAATGCAACTCTGCAATTCGCAATATAGCACGTGATAAAAGTATCGCGTTCGATATTTCTAGACGTTTATCTTGCGCGCAAATGCCGCGCGGCGCCGATGGCGGCCACCCGCACGGCCTCACGCAGCGCCGACTTGTAGGCGTACAGCGGCACATCGGCGCGACCGAAAACCGTGAACGCGTAGCGGCGCACGGAGCCTTCCGGCGCGGACTCCCACACCTCCACCTCCGCCGTCACCTCACAGCCTTCGCTGGTGCCGCCGCCCGCGGGCGTCTTGGTGTTCTCCCCGTATCCCGGAATCAATGCCGTGGGAACCTCGCGCGTGAAGCCGCGGATGACGATGCTACGCACACGAACGACGAATCGCGAATTCGCGGCCTGCTCCGCAGACACAACCTTGGCGGGAACCTTGGGCACGCCGAGGTTGAGCGAATCGAGCATGCGCGCGGCCAGCGCCGTCGCAAGCGCATCCCCGTTGCCGTAGGCCTTGTCGAAGGCGCGCTGGAATCCTTCCACGCGCACATCCCCGGACACGACGAGCGCAATGGTGTCCTCTCGCAACGCCGCCAGCGAAAACCCCGGCTCGGGCGTGCCCGGACGCACGACAGCCTTGCCGCAGGCGATGAACAGAACCGCCACTGCTGCGAGAAAAATGTTGCGGATACGGAACGCGCATCGCGAACTCGCTGCCGTCCGCCTGACCCCATCATGAATCGCACTCGAACTCGGACTCGAACTCGACGCAGCTCCGCGATGTCTCAAGCTCGCTGTCGAGTACGAGTTCGAGTACGGTTGCAGGGTATGGAAAAAGGACATTGCACAGGCCCGAGGTTGTCAGATGAAAGGGACAAGAATACTATATACCCCCCATGCCCGCCGCACCGGAATTGAAAGCGCTTGTCCTGCTCGGCGGCGGCATGCCCAAGGCCTACTGGTATAGCGTGGGGGACAATTTGGGGGACGGTGCCGAGTCCGCTCTGCGCCCGGGGACGATTGTCGAGGTCCCGCTGGTTTCGCGGCAGGTCTCCGGCATCGTCATCGAAATCGGAAGACCCGAACTCGACTTCGCCTTAAAGCCCATCACCCGCATTGCGCCCGGCGGTGAAAGCGTGCCGGCGGAGTGGATCGAACTGCTGCGGTGGATCGCCTCGTATTACATGACGCCGCTCCCGGTCGTCCTGATGGCCGCGCTGCCGAAGATCGCGACGCGCTACCTGTTCCATCCCCCGAAGCGCGTCGTGAAGCGCAAAAGCACCCGCGCAGCGAACCCGGGCGAAGGTGCGGACGACGCAGAACCCCCTCCCCTCCTCAAGCCCACCTCCGAACAGCAGCAGGCCATCGACGCCGTCTCCGAACCGCTTGATGCCGGCACGTTCAAGACCTTTCTCCTTCACGGCATCACCGGAAGCGGAAAAACCTTGGTGTACCTGCATCTCGCGCGGCGCGCGCTCGACGCGGGCAAACGCGTGCTGGTGCTGCTGCCCGAAATCGCGCTGACGCCGCAGACCATCGCGCGCTTCGAAACCTTCCTTGGCCGCAAGGTACCCGCGTTCCACAGCGGCCTCACGGACGTGGAGCGGCGCGACCTGTGGCGCGACCTGTTCGCGGGATCGGTGGACATCGTGGTGGGCGCGCGCTCCGCCGCGCTCGCGCCGATGGACAACCTCGGCCTCATCGTGGTGGACGAGGAGCACGACGGGAGCTACAAGCAAAGCGATCCTGCGCCGCGCTACCACGCGCGCGATCTCGCGCTGTTCCGCGGCCGCGCGGCGGGATGCCCGGTGGTGCTGGGCAGCGCCACGCCCTCGCTGGAATCCTACCACGCCGCGCTCGCGGGGCGGCACGTGTTGTTGGAGCTGAAGGAACGCGCCACGCGCGCGCCGCTACCGGAAGTGCGACTGGTGGACATGCGCGAGCAGCTCAAGCTCCAGGGCAACCAGCCGCTCTCCATTCCGCTGCGCGACGCGGTGCAGGGTGCGCTCGATTCGGGAGGACAGGCTATCCTCTTCCTCAATCGTCGCGGCTACGCCCCGCGCCGCCTGTGCAACGCCTGCGGCGAGGCGCGCGCCTGCCCCTACTGCGCCGTGGCGCTGGTGCACCATCGCGCGCGACGCGAGCTGCTCTGCCACCACTGCGGGTACACCGCCGCGCCGGACTCGGCCTGCGAGCATTGCGGCGGCACCGAGTTCACGGAGGCGGGACGCGGAGTGGAAAAGATTGAAGAACATCTCGCCGCCATCTTTCCCGGCGTGACCATCGCGCGACTGGATCGCGACACCACGGCGAACCCCGGCGACACCGAGCGCATCCTGGAGACCTTCCGGCGCGGCGAGGCACGCATCCTGCTGGGCACGCAAATGGTGGCCAAGGGGCACGACTTTCCCGGCGTGCGTGTGGTGGGCGTGATCGACGCCGACGCGGGCGTGGACTTCGCCGACTTCCGCGCCTCGGAGCGCGCCTTTCAGCTGCTCGCGCAGGTGGCCGGGCGCGCGGGCCGCCACGGCGCGGGCGGCGCAGTGTACCTGCAAACCTATCGCCCCGAAAGCCCGATGCTGGCTCGCGCCCTCGCGCACGACTATCTCGGCTTCTATCGCGACGAGATCGGCGCGCGCGAATCACTCGGCTATCCACCCTTCCGCCGACTGTTGCTTTGTGAAATGCTGGGCGCGAGGGAGGATGCGGTGCGCGAGGCGATGGAACGCTTCGCCGCCGTCATCAAGGAGCTCGCGCCGCAAGCCCACGCCGACGTGCTCGGACCCGCCTACGCCGCCCTAAAGCGGGTCCGCAATGCGTGGCGCCTGCACCTGCTGGTGAAGGGCGACTACCCGAACCAGTTGCAGTGGCTGGCGGAAACCGCTCAAAAGAGAATTGAGGTCGATTTGCCGAAAGGCGTCAAACTCCGACTGGACCGGGATCCCGTGAATTTGATGTGAGAAAGCCACCGAGGCTCCCTCGACGGCCTCATGCTGGTTCGCAGCGTAAACTTTCGGGAGTGTCAAAAGGACATGTCGGGTCTGTCGTGAGCGTCAAAGTGGCATAACTTCTCGTCTCCAAGTTCTTGATGGTCGCAAACCGAGGGCACTACCTTGGCCGCGCGTTCTGGTTCAATGAACGCTTCGGCCATGACGCTCATTCCCGCACTCGCAACATTTTCCTCCGCATTCCGCGTCATCCGTATCGTGGGCTTGATCGGTGTGGTCGGAATCGTCTTGGGCACCGTGGCCCATTCCGCCGCCACCTTCGACGCCTCGATCTTGAAAAACGGGAACAGCTGGCTGTACATCCGGCAAGAGAGCACGACCAATGTGGTCACGATGGCTTCCACGTCGTACTCGGGCACAACCCGGTTTTCGATGAGCCAGGTCGTCACCGCAGGCGACACCACCACCTTCCGTGTCATCCGCGAGGACAACGGGACGCTGTACAACAGTCAGCCACCCGAAGGCGGATCGGTGTACACCTACCCGCACACCTACGACACGGTTACGTACAAACAATCCGGCGGCGCGTTCACGCCGTCCATTCCGTTCTTCGCCGTGGGTCAGGTGTTCGACGACAGTCTGCCGACCCACACCACTTTCGGCGGAAAGTTCCTGAAAATCTTCCGCAACAGTGACACGAGCGGCTGCCAACCCGCCTCGGTTGAAAACGTCGAGTCCATCGGGCGGACGAAGGATTACTACGCATCAGTGTGCAGCAGCGCGTCCATCACGATCAACTATCGCCTGATTCAAACCAACGGTCGCGTGTTCAACTCCGACAGCCTTGTCGTGGTGCCCGTGCGCCAAGGCCCGGTCGCCCGCGCGCGCGCGACTGCGACGCCCGCACCGATGGTGCTGCGGAACGGTCGTGTGCTGTATGGTCTGGACGGATTCGGCGAGCTGTTCAATTTGACCGGCCGCCGCGCGCGGCCTTGATTCACGGCGCTATTCCGCGACGCTAATCCGGCCGCGTCGATTGCGGCGATTCGGAAAGCACTGCGGCTCCCAGCATCACCCCCGCCATCCACAGCAAATCCGCCAGCA
>JAUKPQ010067704.1:0-23128 GCA_032273045.1 Chloridella minuta | reverse complement strand
GAAAGGCTTACCTGATTTATTTTGTTCTGGGTTCTCAGGAGCAAAATAATAGTTACGACTTACTTTTTTTTTTGCAATTCAGATTCGTCTACGTTATAACCGATCTCGTCATTTATTCCAAAGTCTATAGCATCTCTGTGCTTGCTTGGTGCGGTAGCGAAATTAAAAGCCTTTTCGTTTTTAATGTCATGAGCCATGATGATTTTCTCCTCACCTTTAAAAGAAGGTGCTACAGCAAGATTCGGATCCGTTTTAGCAACATCGCCTTTTACCCCTTCCTGTACCTTTCTATATCCGTGTAGTAGATCCAATGAAAGATCTATTTTGTCATTCCCACCAGGAGCTTTCGCGTATCCGTGTTTCTGTGCCATACCAGCTAAAGCATTTTTATCATGCATTCTCTCGATTTTACCGAAATTAGGAGCTTCTGCTAATCCTTGTGATCTGTCATTTACTTCGCTAGCTTCGTCGATATTATAACCAATAGCATATCCAGCAACATCAAAATCTGTTGGCTTTTGTCCTTTGATCCCTTCAGCATAGTGAGCAGCTTTAGGGTTCTTTAGATCGTGAGCCATTGGTTTCTCCTGATCCTTAGATCTAGGAGCTTTAGCATATGTTGGCTGTGATTGCTTTTCTTTAACATTTTTAGTTCTCGTAGGTGCTTTAGATAAAGTAGTATTTGATTCCTTTACTTCCTCGGTGCCATCCTCTTCTTCAGACTCGTCACTTTCTATATCACTAGCAGGATCATTGTCGAAATAGTCTTTATCGAAATCACTTGTCTTTTCAGCATTTTTTTCTGCTGCATCTGACATAGCTTCCTCTAAATCTTGAATATCATTTACTCTATGATCCTCTGTTCTACCCGCATCGGTTAAAATTGTATATCTTCCCGAAGTACCGTCTATTGAAACGATTTTACCGGTTTCCCCTGATTCTTTTATTTTAACATAGTCTCCTATATTAAATTTAGCATCCTCTATAAGGTACATGCTAGGATCTAAATCAACATTTTCAATTTTCTCGATCTCCTCGTTGATGCTAGCCCATTTATTTCTTAAAACCTTCAATTCCCTTTTTAGCATTTTCTCTGCTTCTTTAAGCTCAGACGAATGCGAGTAGTTAGGATGTTCTATCAAGGATTGAACTTTGGCCAACTGTTCCTCAACATTTTGTATGTTTTCAAGAAGACTAGATCTGTCATTTAGAAGAACCGATTTAGTTCTTAATTCACCAACCAAGAATTCGCTTAGACCCTCAGAAATATCATATCTTAATGTGTCTTTTACTAACTTAACAGCTTGCATGCTATTAACAGAGAATATTGAATTCTCTCTCATAGCTTCATTTATTCTTTGAAGGTAGATCTTATCGTTCCATTTGAACAGATTAACAGAAAGTCCTTCGTAAATTCTAGATACGATAGACTTAGCAAAATCAAGCTCCACGAAAGAATTGTAATTTTCATAAACGGTAGCTATATCTTTTACAAGAGACATATCGTTATATCCCATATAAGAGGATACTTCCAATCCTATTATCTTAGCCATTTCGTTAACATTAGAGAAAGCTAATTTATTTCTACCAACAAATACATTAGGATTATTCTCCGTTCCTTCTGTTATACTAACTACCTTCTTGCCGATTGAGAAATGAACACCCGCTTCATTTATCTTAACATCAGGTCTAGAAGTAATTCCCAATAGATTAACAAATGTATTACCGTATGAAGAAGCTGCAGTCTTAGCGTCTATTCTCTGTACGCCATTCTCTGTTGCTTCGAAAATAAATCCACCAAGGCCAAATGCGAAATTTTGATCCTCATTAGTTGCCATTGCGGAATAAGCTCTTTCTACGTACGATTCACCTTGATTAGTCTCAGGGATAGAAAGTCTGCTTGAATCTTTTCTACTTTCGTTAAGATTCAAATAGTTTATAAGGTTTTTAACTACAGGATTAAAAGAATATTTAGAGATTTGATTAACTAGAAGACCGTTTGACTTGTCTTTAGATACCATCCACTCATTTAAACACTCATAAAGATCAGAATAAAATTCTCTAGATCCAGATCCCTTAATAGAATCTATCACTTTAGAAACGTATATCTCTCTGTTGTAATCATTAGCTTTACCTAGAAGTGATTCAAAGACCTCCTTAGATTTAGCATCCCATGTCAATTGGCTTAAATCATTAACAAAATTTTCAATAACTGCGTACTCCGGGATATTCTTATTAACAAGGATATTTTTATAATTCTCTAACATGATCTTAGCCTTCATGTGATCGGCAACAGGTGAACTAAGAAGAGACTTAACAGACTCAAGAACACCTAGATTTTTAATAGACTCAGAAGTTAAAAAAGAATTAACAGATTTATCACCCTTTATGTGAGAAAGGGACTCGTTTAAAGAACTCATCTCTTTATCGACTGATTTTTCTTTAGAAGGCGTAATCCAAGTTCCGGAATTATCTCCTTTAGATGTATTCTGGCTCCAAGATTCCAAAAGTGAAGAAGCTGCTCTTTTGGAAGCTTCCATTTCTTGATTTCTGAAATCATTCCAGATGTTTGATGTATTTTCTCTTAAGAAACCAGAAACCTCAGCATCATTGGAATTTTTAAGTCCCTCTATAAGGGTATTTTTATTTAATGCCTCGTTTAAGAAGTTCTCACATAGAGATTTAACCTCCGGTGAGGTAGTAGTTTCTTTTAATTTTTGTACTTTGTTAATGAAGTCCATGAGTTAATAATTTTTTTGTATTCTATATATCTTTTTCAGAGTACTTTTTGGTCTATATATCATTATCTGCAAACCAATATCTCTAAAATTACCCTTTTGTCTAAGTGGGGATTACACACCGTTATACCTCCGTCCTGGTATACTGGTCCAGGTTTAGTCAGATTCCATCCATATTGCTCAGAATCAAAAGTTGTGATATTAACACCGCTCAATACAGTAAGTTCACCCATAAAATATTCATTACCCCTGTACTCCCATGTAATGAACTTGTCTTTTTCTAAAGTCCCAGCTGGGTATACTGCTTTAATAGCTATAAAGCTAACGTACCCTCCAGGATCCGCTATGTCCGATTGGCTTATCAGTGCGCAGGATTCAGCTCTAAGATTTATTGTGGATTTTGAATATGCAGGAACATCAAATAACAAATCCTCTAACATAAGCACTATTTGAGGATTCATCATGCTGTTTGAATCTATAACCAGGTTAGTTCTTTCGAATTTCAATCCCTCTGGTTCTATATAGGGACATATAACGGGTCTTGTTGCCATATTAGTTTGCTGTTATTACTACCAGTTTAACTGGCGATTCGGTTGGGTTTGTAAAGGTGATGCCGCCCAAACTAGGATTGGATACAGGACCTGTGTGACCTATATTAGAGAAAGAACTTATATTCCACCCCCTCCAATTCTGATCCTCTTTTACAGCGCCGGTTAAAACCATTATTTCACCCATCGGGTATCTAGTGTTTCCGTCGTAGTCCCAAAATAATACCCTAGCAGCTCCCTTTTGTGTCGGTAGATAATAAGCTCTTGCCAATATAAAGCTAACCTCGTTTAATGTGTTGGCAAAATTACCAGTATCTACATCGATTGAAGTATCCGGAGCTATTACAAATGTTTGCTTTTGGTAACTAGAGAAAGAAAGAAAAGGATGAAAAAAAGAAGCTAAGCTCAGAGTATCCATCACATTTGACTGCAGGCACACATTAAAAGAGGACTTGAAGTATTTAAAAAAAGCAGGTTGGTTCTTATACTTAAACGTCCAATCTATCAGCGGTAATGCTTCCCTTGTTCGAGCAACGTTAGTGTATCTAGCAGTAAAAGTACAAGCACCAGGTGTGAAAACTGGCGCACTAGTAGATCCACCCTGTACAGTTTGGGTATATGTACCGCCTGTACTACCTCCTCCGTCGTAATTTAAGTTATTTGACTCCTGTTGGATCTGTGGGTAATCTGCCATTTCTTATTCTTTTATTTATCCTTATATGAAAGGTGGAACGCCTTGCTTCAGTGATTTCCTGTTGGAGTTAGCGTTCTTTATTTCGTTGAAAGTCTGTGGTAAATTCTGATTGTTAGCTTCAGCATGTTCCTGTCCAACGTTTACATACTGCAAATCTGGTAAATCACTAGCTTCCTCAATTTGGATAGCAGGATACTCCTCTTTCATCTCAGATATACTTATAACATCCACATTATTTTCCAAAGGAACCTCAGGTTTATCGCCAGATGCCACGATCTCTAGTTCCTCCCTAGGTAAAGCATCATCTTCTTCCACGATCGGGTCGGGTTTCAATATCTGCTCCGGATCCTCTGGCTTTATGTAATCAACTAGAGATTTTATAAAGCCCAGAGCTACAAGAGGCAGTATTGCACCGCTGATTATCGACAATATACGTTTTTGAAATATAATATCCTCTTCTATTAAGCCAAATAGCTCGCTCCATCCCTGAAAATCCTGTATGTTTGTATATGCATAGTAGGTATTTCCCATAGCTTGCATAGCAGTAAGTGTTATAAAAAGTATCCAAACTAGGAATTTGTTCATCTTATCTAGGGCTATAAGAGAAGCAAGAGAAGCAGCTGCACCAAGTTCAAAAGCTATAGCAAGTGACACTGAAAGCCACTTTGGATTCGTAAGATCAAAGAATTGGATAACGTGTATCGTAGAGATTACGGACACTACAAGGTAAAGAGAAACAAAAGTTCCTATTATAAAGTATTTTAGCCATCCTTTCTCCATACGATTACTTATTAGGGTTTTCTATTTTTGATTTTATGTCAGACAAAGAAGTTTTTCCTTTATCAAAATCGTCTTCGTAAATAAGAAAATTGAACATGTTCTGCTTAAGAGCATTATCCATCTGATCCTTAGTTATAAGTGACCCTTGTATAGAATCGGTGGATTGTGTTATTTTCTTAATCTCTTTATCTATTCTATCAACCTCTCTGTTTACTCCACATTGTTTTAAAAATACAACTAAAAGTAAGAAAAGGGTAATTGCCCAGGAATATTCCTTAATTTTTTCTAATGTTTTCAT
Source organism: Chloridella minuta (assembly GCA_032273045.1). NCBI lineage: Eukaryota > Xanthophyceae > Mischococcales > Pleurochloridaceae > Chloridella > Chloridella minuta. The sequence goes on along the minus strand of JAUKPQ010067704.1, from coordinate 18,070 downwards.
GTTTTATTGTTTTAAAGTACTAAGTATTTATCTAATATTATTTTGGAAAAAGAAAAAGCCGGAAACCCGGCTTTTTTAGATGCTATTTAAAAATTAATTACACTAGCTCTATACCTTGTTGAGCTGCGTTTAATCTTTTTCTAATCTCCTCGATATTTCTATTGTCCTCTTTTACATCATTTAATGCAATATCAATAGGCTTGTATAGCTTAATGAAGTTCTTTGCTTCATCTAGTCCTTTACCTCTTGACTTAGAAATAAAATAGTGACTAGCCTCAAGAGTCAAAGAGCTCATATAAACCATGTTGTCTTTAATTCCTTCTTTTTCAATCTTAGAGATAGATTTGCTAATCTCTACAATACCAATAGACTCGGTGGAGCTCCATTCAGCACTCTCGGTTATGTATTTTTTAAAAGCTTGGAATGCTTCGGTATCCATAGAAACAGCATATACTTTTTTTCTGGACTCCTCTATTTTTTCCTCTAGTTCTTTTTCAATTCTTTGAACTTTTTCTTCATCAACCGAAATATGCATACCCCCAAATTCCATAGTTTCAATCTCACCCGGTAATCTATCTAAATTAGCTGAGGATGCTAAATTCAATTCTTCGTTTTTTTCCTTTTGTCTAGCCATTTTGTTATTTTTTTAATTTATACTTCTTTTTAGTAATAAGTTTAACTATTTTATTCAATATCGAAGATATCAGACTCTGCTCTATTTTGATCTAGGTAGGCTCTAAGAGGAGCTCGAAGATCTCTCGCTGGAAATATTCTAGCGGGTCCATCTGGTCCTATATGAACTAGGAATCCGCTTTCGGTCTCCAAACCAATAGCTTCCTCTAGTATCAGTCTATACATGGAAAGCTGTATAGAATATTCATTATGCTGATTCTCGTAAAGAGTATGGAAAGGTCTAAGCAATTTTTTATATCTTCCCTTTGGATGATCGTCGTGCTTAAATTCCTTGTTTGTTTTCCAGTCGCCTATTAAAATTAAAATCTTATTTCTCTTCTCGTCCCACATTAGAAATGGCTGATCTATAGTTCCAGCTAATCTCCATTTCTTAGAAAATATTTTTAGCTCAGAAGGCAGTGGAACTAGATCTTTTAATTTTTGCTCGTACAATTCCTTAAACTTTAAAACTCTCTCCATCTCCTCCTCCGGTTCAGGCATTTCTGGATTAAGGCCAGTCCAAAAATCCTCTATCCATTTATGTACGTTTGTACCGAGAACAGTAGATTTGTCAGCTTTTTCCTTCCACTCGTTCTCTATGACCGATGGGTCAACTCCTCTCTGTCTTGCTTTTTCTCTTACCCAATAATCCCTCTGGAACGGTTCTTTAAAATTCTTCAGGAAAGTTGTAACTGAATCGAATTTTTTACCCGAGTATGTGTAGGTATGTGAAGGTTCGTCAAAAATAAAATTAGCATCATTAAACACTTTAAGTCTCTTCTCTATTTCATCTTTCTCTTTTAGCAGTATTTCTTTCATGGTATTATAATTTAAAAGAGAAAGTGAATTGTGGCCCAAATTGATGAAACAGGCAAAAGTATGGAATAAAAAATAAACCAAAACCAAGTCAATTTACGGAAAACAAAATAATACACGACAAGGTATGATTCATTGTTAGTTGTCTGGATAGGATCAAGTGAAACAGATATCATCTCTTCCAGCCCAACCTTTCCTAAATATTCATTAATAGGCTTAATCGTTTCAAAAACAAAAGATGGTCTAGACTCCAGAGGCAAATCCTTTGATAGTGTCACCTGCGGTGGAAGATTAACCACCGTGTAAATTCTGCAAAGCCAATCGTATCTAAGTCCCCTTCTGGTCCAAATTATATCGCTTGCAGCCTCGCTCTTGACCATCTTACGATATTTAAGGTAGATGTAAAATTCCTTTAGTGCTCCAAACATGATGTTAACTTTTAATTTATATCGTATTATTCCATTAAGGTTTCCCCATTTTTTTCTTGATCTTAGCTCTTGCTCTTCTTATTCTCGTAGCTATGGATCTTTTCTTGATACCATATTTGATCGCTATGTCCTTGTATTTCATACCATTTATCTCCCTGTCTACCATAATGTCTCGGTAGAGTTCAGGTAATGTTCTTATTTCGTCTATGACCGCCTCATATACGGCATCAACAGTGTTCTCTTCATTGAAAAAAGCATAATCAATTGAATTTTCTAGAACATAATGCTCGCCCATGATTGAATCATGCTTAATTGAATGGAAATCTAATTCCTTTTCATTCTGTGAAACGTATTTGTTCCTAGACTTAATTAGCAATAAGCTCTCGTTACGTGCAATATTATAACACCACGTAGAGAAATTACCTCTCTCATCGTCATATTGATCTATTTTAGTCCAGATCTTGGTCATTGTGTTGATGAAAGCATCCTCCGCTAATTCCCTGTCTTTTAGAATAACGTAGCAGTGATTCAATACACCTGGTCTCAATCTCTCAAAAAGTTCTTTGAATGATTTCTCGTTCTTCTCGAATAGGAAATTTCCTGCAAGTTTTTGGATGTTTTTCTCAGCCTTCTCTTTCTGTTCTATCATTATATAAATATATTTACAAATTATAATTTCATTAATTCAATCCCGCCTCTTAAAAGAAAGGACAATGAATCATGCTTCCTATATAGCTCGGTAAAAACTACTCTTTTTATAGCGGATTGAATGATTAGTTTTGAGCATTCGAAACAAGGGGAAAGAGTTACGTAAATAGTAGAGCCATCGGAGCTCTGAGTGCTCTTAGCTAACTTTGTTATAGCATTTGCCTCCGCATGCAAAACCCATGATAGGGTATCCCCTTTCTCATCCTCACATACATTAGGAAATCCCGTTGGTGATCCGTTATACCCATCCGATATAATAGACTTATTTTTAACCATTAAACATCCAACCTGTGCTCTTTTACAATGGGAATTCTTTCCCCAGGATTCAGCCATCTCAAGATACACGGAATCCATTCTCTCCTCTTTTTCGTTTAAATATAAGTTATCACCAGTTAAAAGTAAATACGTTGAATCTGGCTGTGGTATAACTCTCCAGGAGATGTTTTTTTCTATAAATTCTTCATTTATGAAAGATAGATCTTTAAAGAGTATCTTTTCTGACATAGGCATTCCAGTTTAATATACCTCAAATGTAATACAAAAATCCGCAGGAAACCCGAGGATTTAAATTAAATTCTTCTAGAATCTGGTCTAAAAGGATCAGGTGAACTAATATTTAGTGGTCCAGCTAGTGTATTTGCTATCTTACTAAGAAGGCTTTTAATGTCTTTAGCATCCTCGTTAGACAGAGATGCACCAGAGGAAGAACTAGAAGTTCCACTAGACGCGGGCTCAGCTGTCCCTGATTTGCTAGCTGTCTCAGTAGTTTCTGATTTTGAGCTAGCCTCCGGATTTGCTGATTTGCTCTTCTCCGGGGCAGGGGCTGCGGCTGGAGCAGGCTTGGGTTCGGGTGGTGGTGCTGGCTTAGGTGGTGGATTCAATTCAGGCTTCCCGTTTACTGCTTTACTTTTGGTATCTTCTTTATCCGTATTTTCCTTAGGTGATTTTTTACCCAAATCCTGAACTTTACTTACAGCTTTCTGATTAGCCGTGTTGATTAACTTTTCGGTTTTATCGCCAGATATACCAAATTTGGATCCCAAGTTAACAGCTTTATCTGTTAGTCCTGATTTTTTTTCCAGAATAGAAAGACCCATACCTATAGCACTACTCTTTGCGTTTTCCTTACGCTCGGTTGACTTTCCTTTAGAAAATAGACCTTCTCCAGTCCCCTCTTTTTCTTTTTTTTCTTTTTTATTTTTCTTTTTTGAGGACTTCTCTGCGCTTTCCTCTTTTGAATTATCCTTTTCCTTTTCCCCTCTTTCCTCCTTAGAATTAGGCTTTTCCTTCTCCGTTAATGCTGGTTCCGCAGTTTTATTAAGGGAAGAACCAGTACCAGAATTATAACTACTTATATAAGAATCCAGATCATCCTGTAGTCTTTTAGGATATTCTGTATAGAATTCATAGTCTTCAGCTAATAATCTTTCCCTTTCCGCTTTTATTTCCTCCGCACTAGGGCCCGCTGATTTACCAATTTTTTCATCCATGCTTCCCTCTTTGCTTTCGGGTTTAGCATTTTTTATCTTATCCTGTAATTTTTCAAGAGCAACTACAGCTTCTGCACTTTTACCACCATCAGAAACATCCATAGCAGCATCCTCAGCTATTTGCTTTTCGATCTGGCTTTTTAGAAAGCCAATATCAAAATCGCCTGCTGGTGTAACTACAACACCCTTATCCTTGTCATAGTTTAAAGTCTTATCATCGAGATCGTCCTTGAGCTTAGAAACATTTTTTAATCCCTCTATTAAATCTGAAACATCTAAAGGTATTATCGAGGATCCGGTAGGAAGCGAAACCACTTCTGGTCCATTCTCACCAACTAAATAATTTCCATCATCCTTAGTTTTACCGCCTCTTCTAAAGCTACCCTTTACGTTACCCAGTGATCTCTCTATAACATCACCCTGTTTCTTAATATCGTCCTTGATAGACGATATGTTCATTTTTTTCAATTCACCAACAAGACCCTCTAAACTTCTCGATAGGTCAATGAACTGTTTTTCACTTTCGGTAGATGACATTTATGAAATAATTCTTTATTTCTATATATTTTGGTTGCAATTTTACTTCCTAAAAGAGAAAACTGTGCTCTTTCCTGAATCTGCAAGTACTTCTTGATTATCAGCATCAATAGCGAGATTAAGCTTATCTATCCATATCTGGTATTCATAATAAGGTATTCTCTCTACCCATTCAGGATCAAGACCGTGCTCCTTCCATAGTCTAAACTTCAGATCAAAGAAGTTCTCCAATGATATCTGAAATAACGAAAAGGGATCTAAGCCCTTTGGGAAAGGTAATGTCGGCGGTGACCTCCCTTCCACCGCACTTAGGGCACTTTACCAATGCCTTGGACTTTGTACCTATTTTTATTTTTTCAGATAATTCAAACAGTAAGCTGAATTCCTCTTTCGACCACGAATCACTGTCTTTTAATCTTGCCTGGAATGACCCTTCAGTTAGGGTTCTCCAATCCTCAAATATGAAAGGTGATATCTGTACAAAAGCATCATCTATTTCAACGCCTCTCTTGGCAAGGGATATTATAAAATCGGATATTCTTTTAGTAACTCCTATACTAGGAACAAACATCTTGATATTTTTATCCAGCTTCTTTATATCAAAAGAAAAACATCTTCTTTCGCTGTCATAATATTCCAGTATCTTATCTTCAATCTCATATATTGACAAAACACCGGTTCTAAGTTCAAATCCGTCTCTTAGCGGGCATTCCTTAGATTCACAAGGATTGTTGGGAATTAATATTACACTATTCTCACCTCTAGTGAAAGTTAGATCTCTTATTGCTAGTGTTATGAAAAATCTATCCTCGGATTTTAGGTCCTGATAAGAAACTATACCCTGTGTCGGAAAATCCATTCTCATACACTTATCGAGGATGTAACCTAATTTTTCCTCTATGTCTATTCTATCCTCGTCGTCTATTGTTGAGAAATGTCTGATTTCCTTTACCTCCGCAGCTCTAATAGCTATTCTAGTACCATCTGGGTAGTACATACCCTTTGATGGAAGTATGCTCATTGGTATATTCTTCCAGCCTAACTCACCAGGTTGTTTTTGAGCACTATTATGGGGATGAGTAGATTGAGCTTCCTGCTGGAAGTAAGGATGCTTTCTTTCGACCCTGCCTAACGAATTAGGGGGGTTCTGAGCAGTCTGCTCTTCAATAGGGGCTTTAGCAGAAATGGGTTCCTGAGCAGTGTAAGCATTTTCATTTAGAGTAACCGGATTCCCGTTTAGTGTAGCCGGATTCTCGGTATTTGTTACAATTACTTCATCTTTAGGATCATCATAGACGAATCCACTAGCTGCTTCTTTATTTCTGAGGATTTCCTCGGGCGATAAATTCTTCATAATATTAAGATCTTATGTTATAAATTATATAACGGTCCACAAAAAAAGGACACAATTTATAGCGTCCTTTCCCTTTAAGTTCCTTTATTTTACAAGAAAAGATCTTCCCAGTAATCACATTTCCAAGAAATACTAATACTATAGATACTAGCTCCCTGGTCATAATCTAACTCCAAAGCTGTTATTGGCGTACTTATAAAGCAAACCGGTATTCTTATTCTTCTAAAAACATCACCCTGCTTATTGAATATAGATATAACCATAGATCCAACATAATCACGTTTAAGTCCCATAGCACCAGTCAATGGGTTATAGATAAGATCAGACCACTGTCTAAGGGTCCTGTACACAGTCATCGAATTGGATTCGTTAAGGTTAACCTCAAATTCCATGGTTAAATCCATGTCAGTCTGAGAAGGCTCGCCCCCTGCATATCTTCTACTAGCGAACTTATAGAATTGCTCAACTGCCCCCGTTGGCTGTATATCAACGGCCATACCTGATATAGCCTTAAGCTGCTGGGTCAGTATCAATTCTCCATTTAAACCAGGTAACTGCTGAACACCAGCTGGTGTGTTAATAATAACCTCGAACTGGTTAAGATAAACTGGTTCGTAAAGCTGTATAGCAGCTTGAGAATTAGTATAATGGGGTAATCCTGCCATTTTTTATAAATTTTTTTATAGGAATAGGTCTTCCCAATAATCAACTGCCCATTCCATATTATCTATCTTCCAAACCTCTTCTCCTCCATAATTAAGGTTCATTGCATTGATTGCGCTAAGAGGAAAACAGTCCTTACAAACTACTCTTTTAAAAACGTCACCGTTTTTATTAAAGATCGAAATAACTATTGACCCTACATAGTCATTTTTAACACCCATTGCTCCGGTTAACGGATTATAGATAAGATCCGTCCATTGTCTTAGTGTTTTAAAAACATACATAGAATTAGCATCGTTCAAGTTCACAGTGAAGCTCATTGAAATGGTCATTCCAGTAGTATCTGGTTTAGCTCCCGCGTAGTTTCTTTTTGCAAACTTGTACTTCTGAGCTACAGGTGCTGGATTTTTATCTACCTCCATGCCTGTAACCTTTGTTACATGCTGTAAAAGAATAGGTCCACCAGCTACAGCAGCTGGTGGATTTATTACTACCTCAAACTGGTTTAAGTAAACCGGTTCGAAGTTATTCATCGATGAGATCGAGTTTGAAAAATGTGGTAAGCCTGCCATATACTAACTATTTATCTATTTGCTTCTGAGTGATCAAATTTTATACAAACTGTATGAATCCGCCAGCAGCTATACCGCCTGTTCTGGTTACAGTGATTCTGTTTATGAATTTCTGTATACCTCTTGCAGGCTCGATGATGATGTCAATAACCCCCATGTTCATATCAATGATCGCTGGTGTATTGTTAGTAGCATCCATGATGGTCTTATAAGCATAAATACCACCTCCTGCTCTTACTCCATCTAAGTAATTATCAACCAAAGTCTTAATTTCAAGTCTGATTGAATCCTCGTTGAAGTCAAACAGATAGTTAGAAAGAATTTGATTGGTGTCAGTTTCAATGCTGATGAGCAAATCTCTAACGTGAACAAGACTAAATGCAGAGTTAACTTGTTGGTAAGCAGTTCCGTTACCGAATATAACTACACCAATTCCTTTTCTTCTGATGATAGGATTCATTCCGAATGGCTCTAAATTTCCTCTGTCTGCATCACTATAATCATATTCAACACCTACTATAGTTTGCCCTGAAAGAACCCCTCTTTTTTGACCTGCTACGATTGCATAAGGTTCACCTGTCGCAAATTTTCTAATGAAATTATTAGAAACTAAAGCTGCCGGTGGAACGTTTACGTTTCTGTTTGACTCCCTTATAGTGATGTAAGGTGAGTAGAATGCACAGAATTTAGCTCCATCAGCTTCGGAAGGAAGACTGAATGTATATGTAGGATTCAAGGATAGATTACCTCCGGAAGCTATATAAGCAGTGTTTAACAGAGGCTTAGGATTAGTAGCTGTAGGTGCATCAGTAAATCTAGGATCTGTAGAAGCCTGGAATTGAGCAGTAGAAGGCGCATTGATGATAGCAAGAGATTGCTGTCTCATCATCGCCAACTTACTCAATTGATACTTAGAATTAGGAAGTATTTGTCCACCGAATGTATCAATAATGTATCTGTAAGTTATAGCGTCCTTATTAGCAAGCGCTATAGCAAGATCTGTATTGTAAAGTACATCTAATATCTCAGTTAATCTAGCATCAGTTCCATTTGGTCTATGCCTTTCGGTCATAGTGAAACCTTGGAAGTATGTAAAATCAAAAGATGTAGTGAAATCCTCAATCGATGTGAACTTCTGAACTCTTAGAGGTGTTCCTGAGTAATAAAGTACTGGTCTAGCACAAGTTACTCTGTAGACACCGCTAGTTGTTGTAGCAGAAACTGTAGTGATCTTTCCTAATCTAGACTGTCTTGTCCCCGCAGCATCTAAACATATATTAAGGTCAGTAGAAACTATCCAATCTCCAACTGCTAAAGGAACGTTGCCAAGGGCGTCTAAACCTATAGTAAACGTTGTGGCATCTACCCTAGTTATAACATTAAGGTATTCGTTTATGTTTCCATTTTGTGATATGATGTCTATCTTATCTGCAGAAACTGGGAGACCCACATTATCCGAGGCATAAGAAGCACCAAAGGCAGCAATATCCTCTAGGCTAGTAATGTCTCTAGAAGTATTACTAAAAGATCTAACCGCTACATAAGGAAATCCATCTACGTCAACCAAGCTTTGGTAATCCAGATACTGAATGTCCGTTCCGGCCGAATTTTTCCAAATAATATCGCCATCTGCGGTCTCATTATATTGGAAATCGATATAAGGGTTAGACATAGAATACGCTATCAAAGAGTTAGAATATCCATTTGGGAATCCCGATCCTGTTACTCCTGCTCCGTCTGGGTTTAATATAGACTCCTCCCCTACTCTATCGGCCCATCCAAATTGATATACACCAACACCCGAATTCAGGAATGCGATATCTGGATCGATAGGAATTTGTTGTAGATAAGCCCAAGGCTCAACTGTAATACCTTGAGATCTATAGAAAGCAGTATCTAACGGATGTTGCCATAGAATTTTAACTTCCGAATTAGAAGTCTTAGTTAAAGCTATCTTAAGCTTAACTAGTTGGGTCGTGTTTGGACCTCCGAAACTTGAAGGAACAGATCCCGTTACACCAGCAGGTATAGTAGCTTTACCTATAATAAATTTCTGATCAGCCGAAGAAGAAATATCACAGAATGTTTTAAGAGAAGATTTCTGAGATGTCGTTAAAGGAGGTGCTCCACCTGTACCTGTAATGATATAGTGATATCCACCATCAAATGAATTCGGATCGTAAGCCTGGAATGTATTTGCGTAAAGACCCTTGGCTGTTGTACCACCGGTAGCTCCAAATGTGATCGGGTCGAATAAAGTACCAACGTACATATTACCACCAGTTGCACCGGATGCACCAGTAACTCCGTAATTTGCTTCAGTGTATAAATAATCAGCCAATAAAGCTTGATCGTAACTTAAGAAATCAAGTCTTGGGCTTAGTAGGTCTCTATCTGATGTTAATTCGTCGATAAGGTTATTACCTACAAGATCTATCCTATAAACATTATTACAAATATCATCAAATGCCTTTTCGTCTACGGCACAGAATAAACCGGTTGAAGCAGTATCACTATTAACCAACGTTTGGATGTACTGATTAACTCCATTCAAATCGGTAAAATCAGGTATAATACATCCTGTTTGATAAACAAGAAGCTGAACATTAGGATTATTAAGGAAATTATCCATCTGGCTCTTAATAAATCCATTGGCTGTAAAATATTGGCTCCATTGAGGATCCACAGAAAGCTGCGGGTAATTAGTCCAACTACCAGAAACTGCAATAACATCAATGAAATAATCCTGAATGTAATCATAAGGGTGCATAAAACTAGGCACATTATCAGCACCATACCAATCTATAGCGAAGATATTATATCCCTTTATTGGCGTTGTCGAGTCAGTGGACTTTCTTATGATAACACTCATTGGCTGTTGACCAAGATTAACAAGGTTGAGTAATCTTCCTTGATCTAGTAAGCTCAATGTGGCCAAGAAGTATTCAGTTGAAGCAAACCAAAATCTCTCTTTGTTATAAAAAGACGAGTATAGTTTACTTGTTAAAATACCATTAAATTGTTCAGTGTCAACAGAATAAGATCTGTAATCAACAACATCAGGAGTAGCACTGTCTAAATCATCATTAAGCTTCAATAAATTTAAAGCAAAAACTGGTCCCGCATTCAAGCAGGTTAGTATAGATCTTTGGAAGAAAGATCCTCTATTTTCTAGTGATCTATCAATATCACCAAAAATCGAGATCATTGTAGATGCATCCGGTATGTAAACCGGTGTGTTGAATGGGCCCTTGTTAGAGAATCCAACTACCAATCTTATAGTGGTAGACGTTAATATAACACTAGCGGAACTGTCAAATTCCAGGGTGTAAACGCCCGATGCTCTAAATTGTGAATAGTCGATTTTAATTTTTTGTGCCATTATTTCTTTATGATTTTTTTCTTCTTTGTCTATATATCAAACCAAATTAGAAAAAGAAGGGTCTACATCATGGAACTAAAGTCCCTAAAGCTTTTTCCGTCCTTGGTAGAAGGACCTTGGTTTCCGAATCCAAATTCATCAGACGATTGGGATTGCCCGGTTTCCCCCATTTTATTTAATATTAATCCTTTATATGGGGTTTCCATCGCATCAAAAAGTTCTCCGACCAGTTGGTAGAAATCGCCACTTTCAAAAGCAGAGGAGAGATTAACCAGGGACATAGCAACGTCATCATGACCTGTTTGGCTGGAATATGTTCCTCTTGAATTCAGTCCGAATGTGAATAGCTCAGGTACTGTCCATTTCTTATCATTCACCAATATTCTGTCTGCTCTAACAAGTGTTCTGAGCTGCTCACAGTTTTTCATCTTGTTCTTTTCATTGTATTTTATACCAGCTTTAGAAGATCTAGCAGATTCAGAATGCTTAGTGTAAACAAAAATTTCCTCAAAAAGATCCTCGTCAGCAAGAAACTTATCAACTAGAAGCTCTCCCTTGTAATTTATCTCAAGAGCTATTTTCACAGATTCGACACCTAGTACATTCTTTACCAGTATTCTAAGTATCTTAACAACATCCTCCAGTTTTATCTCGTTGTCCCTTAATATACCAACCTGAATAAGACCAAAGAAATCACCCTCGTCCTCAAATTCACCTATTCTTTCTATTACTTTCCTTGGAAGAGGAGAGACCTTAAAAACATTAATGACGGTAAAGTCACCCTTGTTTCCACCTGAGAGATCTACGGATACAACATATTTTTTATTCCCTTCTGCAGCACTATCTATATCAAATTTAGGATGCCATAGAAAATTCTCATAATTTACGTCAGAGTAATGAAATTCATCAATCTCCCTCCATAAATACTCTACCTCGTTTCTTTTTATCTTCTGTAACTCCTGTGATCCAAGTAGCAAAGTAGAGGAGCTTAAGAACTGATTACCGTACTCCTGATTAAATAGCTCCTCGGATCCAAGGTTAGATATTTCATTCTGTTTCCACACATCGTCCCTACCAGGTACCTGCCACCAATCAACCCTAATTGGATTGAACGTGTTCTCTTTCTTAACAGCGCTCATATACATCTCATAGAACTTATTCATTCCATTTGGTGTAGATGTTATAATGATTCGGGACACCTTCGAGGAAGATACCGTGGGGTATGTAGACCTGAAGAAAGCTTCCATAAAGGAAGGGTTAATATGGGCAAACTCATCCATGTATAAAAAATGAATAGTAAAACCGATACCGGATGTCTTAGTGGTCGTTTTAGCAATAACTCTACATCCGTTATCAAAACGCACAGACATTACATTATTGACCATCATTCCGGGCTTTAAGAAGAAAGGCAATCCTTTTACTATGGCCTTTATCTTATCCATCAATTCTTCTGCTGTGTCACCGACGTTTGCCAGAATCATCGCATTTTTATCATGGTTGAAAAGTAAAAACCACACCAGAAAAACAGCGGACATTATGGATTTACCAACTTGCCGGGGTGCTAGAAATATATTAAATCTATTGGCCTGATATTCTCTTAATACCGATTCTTGATATTCTCTCAGGGTAATATAAGCAAGACCAGTATCTGTCATAACCTGACAATATTTTGCAAAATAGATAACGTCTCTTGCGCACTTGTCGATCTCTATTATCTCATCCTGTGTGTACTCGAACAGAACATTGGATCTTCTTAGCTCAGGGTTATTGTCATGAAAAGGATTGTCTACGCTCTTGAAGTCTAGTCCTTCCTCGTCTGCTTTTCTAAGTAACTCGTTAACTTTAGCCGTGCTCCAATAATTACCATCATTCAGATCAGGCTGATTCTTGTTTGTTTCTTCCGCCATAAAAATTAATTAAAAAGATCATCCTCTATCTGAAGATCGTCCCCGCCCTCTGGTATTTCACCCTCGTATCCCTTCTCTTCGGCATCCATTCTTATCTTATCCCTAGCATTAACAACAGCTCCTGGTTTAATCTCCTCAGGCTTAACATCTACTATTTCAGCACCTATTAGGTCTCTCAGATTCTCCATCAGTCCTCTTGTTCCGCGAACCTTAATTCCTGAACCATCACCTAATCCTTTAGTGGGTTCTGTGTAATCCCCATCCGGTCCTATCCTAACAGCGCCATTGTAATTCTTCTGATCCATGTCTCCTTTCATCACCTTGTAGCTTTTTTCCATCTTATCCAAATAAGCCTGGTGATCTTTAGATATTTGTATAACCTGTCCCTGTAGTTGAGCTAAAACCTCGAAAAGTCTAGGCGTCATATTACCCATGTCTATTTCTTCCAATAGCTTAGTTATAGCATGCTGTGCACTCTTAAGCTGGAATGTCATAGACGAGATGTTCATGGAATCTATTTTCTTACGGTATTCAAGATAAGGGTTATTATCTGCACCAGAATCATCAAGATAGAACATGGCTAGGGAATCCAGCAAAGACTTAGCATCTCTTGCAGCGGATATTTTTTCCTCCTCAAAATCCATCTGCACCGTTGTTTTTAATCTCGGTAATTCTCCAGTTCCAGTTTCTACTGAATCTAAATTCTCATTGAGTATTATTGAATCGAGGGTTTCTTTGATTTTTTCCTCGACGACCTTATTCATCTTTGGTTTTCTACGTGGCATAAATTAAAAAAATTAATGGCTACGAACAAATCTAGGAACGTTCAGAAGCGGTTTAGCGTTATCTATAATGTGTGCAAGTTGTGTGTCTCTTACAATATTCTGGTTTAAGACGGTTGATTGATTATCTATATCTATCATATTCTTGAACAATCTTACATTTGACAAATATAGTGGGGAAGTAAACACCTTATAGGAATTCTGATCAGTTCCATAGAAAGGACTGCTAACATCGGTCACCGGAACAGAAGGAGCGTCGAATAGAACAGGTAAATCCAAGCTTTGAACGTACTCGTGAACCTTAATTAATTCACTAGACTGCGCTTGAGGATTAACGGGATCGTAGGATAACTGCCAAGCATTTATTGAAATCTGCTTATACTTATTTGAAACGTTTACTACAATAGCATACCATTCGCCGTGTTTAGCGGTGAACTGAAGCGGAGAGTTAATTTCTATGTCATTATTAAGTCTCAAATAAAAGCTTCCCTGCTGAATATAGTTTGTAGCATCTTGCTCTATAGAGCCAGAATTGATCATATCAAATCTGAATCCCCTATATTCTAATCCCTCCATATAAAGTCCACTAAGGAAGTTACGTGATTGTGCCTTTTGCATTTTCCATGTCGTAACACCAGGATCGAAATCAACACTTAGATTTATCGTGGTAAATGTGTATTCGTCTATTACACTTCTTACTAGATATCCACCGCTGTGAGCAGCATCACCCTGTATTGCAACATATCCATTGGGATTATCTGCATAACTGTTCCATGCTGTAAGGTTGTGCTTTATTGGGTAGGTAGAATAAACAACATACGATTCAGTATAGGAAGAAACATTTACATTTATAACGGGGAAGCCTATCTTTCTAAGCTTTGTGTCATCATAAGCATTTCTCAAATTCCACCAAGAGGTTAGGGATAATTCTTCCTTAGGCCCAAGCTTAGGCAGGTCCTTATATCTTATGGCATTCCTGTATTTGAATGGATCGGATGTAAATTCTGAATTGTCAACGAATGAAGATTCAAGGTCATAATAGTTATTAAGAACTATCGTCCAGTTATTATTAAGATCATATCCAATGATAGCTAAATTGTAATAGATGTATGATCTAATGGGATCCTGTGATCTAACATATGTTGTCTCGTTGTATTGCTGTCTCTTTGTTACTTTTTCTTCCTCACTAGTTACTTCAGCACCAAATAATTCCTGTGTTGTGAGCGCAATACCATCCAATTCCTCTTTGTATGCTGGATCTTGGAAATATGTGTTGCTTTTTGGTTGATATTTCTTGAGCTCAATTTTATAATAAACAGGAGCATTCATGAAATCCCTGAAAAGGTAGGTGGAATTTATCTCATAGATCCTATTAGTTATTGGGAAATAGATTATGTCCCTTTTCCTAGGCTGGGATCCATTTCCGAATATACCCTCAAAATATCTTCGATCTATCTGGATCTCAAAAGGCTCATCGAACTGTAAACCAAATGGGTCGTAGTTAATTTTATTGTCGGGGAATTGGTTCTGATTAACTAGAACTTTTATACACTTCTCATCGACAACGTTGAACAGTGTATATTCCTTTAATATCACATCCTTACCTCTAGCCTGAGGTTGCACAGAATAATAGTTAACATCAAGACCAAATACCTTATTTACTATTTTACTTAGATCCTGATAAAGGTTAAGCGCTCTATTAACAGCATAAGGATTAAAAGTGAATCTGCAATCGTCAAATACTACTGGTCTATTTGTATACTCATTAGAGCATCTCAAAGCAGGAGCTATAACTTTATTATCCAATGATGCATTTGACAAATAGTCTAGATCATATTCAATATCCAATTGAAAATCCACTATGGTTACGTTAGGATCAACCGGCTCATTAGACTCATACCCCAGTGTTCCGTCGGGATTAATTAGAACCGAGGTAAACCTAAACTCCGGATAGAATTTATCTGCAGGATCCAGGCTTATTTCGAAAATAGCAGCCTCAGTATTGGAGAAATTGTTCATTGCTGTACCTACAGTTGACCAAAGAGACCAAGATTCACCATCTATGGAATACCTAAACTCAACAAGGACGTCATTAGGATTTATACTAGGTCCTGTATTATTGCTATACGAAGCATCTATTATCCACCCTTTGTATTTCCTAACACCAAGAAAAGGTGTGTCCCACGTTAATACGCGATAGTTCCCAATATATTGAAAATTAAGAGCAGAATCTAACTGCTGCTTTCTAATAGAATAATAATTAGCGGTTTCGCAGGGTCTATAGTAAAGCTTACCCTCTACGATGACTGTGTGATATCCGCCGCATCCTATCTGTTGGGCCCTAGCTTCAGCAGCCTCCTGCGTTGAAAAATAGTCGTCCGTTGAGGAAAACGGAATCTTCGCGGTATTCTCCAAGCCATCAGCAGTTGTGAATCTAGGGTTAGTGAGATTATATTGCTCACCGTTAGTATTCAGAACTTTATTAATTGGCTTGGGTAGCCTATCCTCAGGATTGAAACTCATTGGCTCTGGTCTTATTTGATAGTGATTTCTCTATATATCACCCTCCAGAGTTGCCAATTTACTTTACGAAATACTTGCCACTGTTAAGATCAAGATCACCCTCACCATAGGACTCAACTATTCTCATCACTAACCTAGTCTTCTCCTGCTCTAGGTCTACACAGACAGCTATCTTTTTTTCTCTCTCTAATTTTAAATTTTCCAATTCCTTTTCAAAATTAGAAACCGCTAAGTGGGCTTCTCCTAAATCCATTTTAGAATAGCTAATTCTAGCCAATAAATCCTGAATTTCTAACAGGGTCTCCTCCGGTAAATCTACGCTTTTCATTTTATCAGTCCTTTTTCTTTAATTTTATTTGTCAACATATCTACGGATATTGACTTATGGCATTCGAATTGTTTATCAGTACCCTTGTTTACTGGACACCAGTACCAGTCTCCTTTATCGAATTTAAAATTCTTGTTATTCCAGCATGAATTACAAACACTCTTATTTGTTATACGTGTGGTGTTACCGGTAAACTCATGTCCATCCTCTGAAAAATTAGCAATCATAACCACATGGGTTCCAACCGCCCAAGAAAGCCAGCTCAATCCGGATCCAAGTCCTATGAAAAAATCAGCATGATATATCTGGTTCATTCTTTTCTCTAGTGGGTCTGAGCCAGTCCAATCTATTACACCATCTAGGCTAGTCTCGCCCTCTTGAATCACAGCAACATCATACCCATTTGACTTTAGAAAATTAACAAGGTCCTGCCATTTATCATGCTCCCATTCCTTACAGCCAGCTGTTGATCTAGTTGAGATCACTACATATTTTTTATCATGTGGTCTATTGGATCTATCAAAAGAAAGGCTAGGCCGGATTTCTTCAAATTCAAGTCCCAATATACCCGTTGCAGTTTTCTGCAGGGGCACGGTGTTGGGTAAACTCGGCTCTCTTGATTCATCGTAAAACCAACCTATTTCATACATAGCATATGCATCATGAACGACACTTCCTGGCGGAACAAATTGTATCTCAGGGTATCCATTAACAAACAAATCGTTATAAAAAGTTGAGCAAATAACTTTGCAGTTATGCTTCTTTCTGAATTCATCAGCATACGGTAACCAAGCTAGTGTATCTCCTAATGATCTTGAGTCTAATGCAATATAAACTCTTTTATTTTTAGGATTAAAAATATGTTCGTGTACTTTTTCTCCTGATTTATTATTAAATACTTCTATTTTCCAGTCAACACAGTATTTTATACTAGTACGGGTCCACATATTGTTATTAATAACACTACTATGAACTATTTCATTGGTTTTTGTATTTGTAAAAGTAACTTTATATTCTTCTTCTAAAGATCCTACTACTTCTAAAGAAGCACCATCAACAAAGTTAACATTAAAAGTATTTGAAGGTTGTTTACTTTTTAAATTTAAGATTTTAGTATTTTTATATTCTTTAATTAGTAAGTCTTTCATATAACTGTATTAATTCTTTAGAACGGTTTAACCAAGATAATTCTTGGGCTGTATTTAAAGCATTTTGTTTATATTGGTTGTATTCGTCAATGATAACATCTAGTCCCTGAATTAACAAGCCTAAGTCACGAGGTGCTCTCCATAAACCATGAAATATTGTTTCTTCCTCAATACACCCTAAAATAGGTAAACCACAAGCCGCGGCCTCCAATAAAGTAAGATTAGGATGACCTGCCTCTAAATCACTTGGGTGTAAAAATATGGTATGTGAGTTATAAAGCTGTCTTAATTGTTCATTAGACGGCTCATTTAAAATACTTAATTTAGGATAACCATATACCCACGGAGTATCATTATACCAATTTTCGTTGTTTTTAGGTCCAGCTATTGTAATAGGTAAATTACGAGACATAGCTACTTTAACACCTAATTCAAATCCTTTTCTATCATATGAACCATATCCACCTAAACCATTGTTTGCTAACATTAATAAACTATGATACACAGGTGTTGTATCATTTGGTTTAAACGTATCTGTGTTAACTCCATGAGAAAAATAATGTACATTAGGCAAATCAAAATAATCAACTAAATAACGAGCCGGCACTAAAGAAAAAACTGATTTTTCCATTGCCTCTCGATTTTGTTGGTATATAGTGGAGTCTTTTCCATAATGATAAGCATGGTGATCGTGATGTTGAAATACATATGATACGTTATTAAACGCTAATTCTAGCGCTAAATTAGCCACGTGTACCAT
>JAUKPQ010067595.1:0-23139 GCA_032273045.1 Chloridella minuta | reverse complement strand
CCTGCAGCATAGAAAACCGTGCAGTAAAGCGGGACGACCCAGAAAACCGAGGCCCAGGCCCGCTCCATATACACATCGGGTATTTCAAGGTTGAAGCGCAGCCAGAACGCAATCAACCATGCCACTGCCACCGCAGCAAGATCATGAAGGATTGCCAGAAAAGTGCGGGTGTCTTTAGGCATGTGTTTCCTGCCTTTTCCGCCACAGGCGTTCTATTCCGAGAATGGCTGCGACGTAGAACAGAGCGGATACGGCAATTACAAGATATTGATTATCGCGCTCAAGAGTCATCGCCCAAAGACCTGCAGAAGCACATAAAGACATCAGGGCATACTCAGCGAGGGCGGTACCGCGGTGTCCCAGCCCCAATTGAACTAAGCGCTGATAATAATGATCGCGGTGGGCTTCCCAAATGCGTGCACCGGCGAGCAGACGACGAAGTAGCGTGGCACTGGCATCAACAATGAAGGGAGAAAAAACCAGTAACGGAAACCACCAGTTCCAGTTTCCCTGTTGCCAGCCCATCAACCCGAATACGGCTGCCAGAAACCCCAGTGAAACTGAACCCGCATCGCCAAGGAAAATTCGCGCCGGATGGAAATTGTGTAAAAGAAAACCAGCTGCGGCTGCCGCAATCGACATATTCAGCATGGCGAACTCCGTGCTACCAGTAAGCCACGCAGCAGCGGCATAGGCGAGAAAGCCGATTATTGCCATGCCGCCGGCAAGGCCATCGGAGCCATCCATGAAGTTGTATAAATTGCATGACCAAGCGAGTCCGATAACTAAGAGCCCGGCGAGCCAAGGAGAGCTACCGATTGGCATCAGTGCATTTATTGCGAGGCCGGTAGCGACAAGGTGTACTCCCAGTCGGATCATTGCCGGCAACCCACGCAGATCGTCTGCCAGAGATACTGAGAGGACTAAAATCAGGGCGATCCAGAATGACCAAGACATGGCTGGGGCTAACAGCGCCCAGGCACATGCAACACCAATAAATAACCCCAGGCCACCCGAGCGCGGTATTGGGATACTGTGCAATGACCGTTCGTTGGGCTTGTCAAGAGGAATGCCGGCAGAGTCGCCGCTAGCTAGCCAAGCTACGGCTATAGCAGAAACTGCAAATGCGATCAGGGCGACTACAGCTGCATGAGGCACGATGAGGGAAAGGATCAGTTTCCTAACTGGATTTTAGACTGATGATACCACTTGGCAGTATCGATAAGCCCTTGATCCATAGATATTCCCGGCACCCAGCCAAGTTTACGGCGGATCGCGGAATCATCCACGGTAAGCGATCCTACGAGTCGTGCAAAAGCTGTTTTCCTGCCACAAAGAGCTGCGCTTAGCATTAGTAGCGATACAGGGCAGGGGAACAGACGTGCCGGCCTATTTAGCCCTGCTGCGAGTTTGCGTATCAAATCAGGGGTTGAAATCGCACCTTCGTCGCATACTAGAAAAGTATTGTTAGGTGCGGTTGGGTTGTCGATGCAGGCGATAATCGCGTCGGCGAGATTCGCTACATGAATTAAACTACGATAGTTACGAATCGACGCAAGCGGCAATGGCAGGCCGATGTCAACAGCTTTTAGCAGCCGCAAGAAATTGCCTTTGACCCCTCTGCCATAGACCAAGGGTGGTCGAAGAACAACCAACTCCATGCCTGTTTGGGCGGCGATTTCGCGTAGTAATTCTTCAGCTTCTTGTTTGCTTATACCGTAGGCATCTTCCGGTTTAGGTGTATCGGTCTCAGAAAACGGGTTATTAATTGTTCGTTCACCGTTAACTTTGATGGAACTGACGAATACGAACCTGCGCACTCCGCAGGATGCCGCTTGAAGGGCCAACTGGCGCGTACCTTGTACGTTGATGCGCCGGTATTCATCAAGTGGATTTGCAGCTGTATCATCTATCAGATGTGTTCGGGCTGCCAGATGGACAATACAGTCGATACCGGACAGAGCACTTTGCCATTTAGTATCGGGGCCAATATCCCCAATCTCGACGTCCATGGCGCTGCGGGGCGTACGTGACAGACCTCGCACTTCGTGTGTTTTGTAACTCGAGAGCCTTTTCCGTAGAGTGGTTCCGACGAATCCGTTCGGCCCCGTAATCCCAATAATCATATTACCCCCGATTCTAATTATTAATAGTCAGTATGAATTTAGGCTTTTTGGAGTCAGGGAAAAGCTATTTTTTAAGCGTATCTCGAATAGGGTGCGCGAAACGGTCAAAACCTATTTTTAATAAAAGTTTGCGAGCTGTTGGTTAGTGCGAGGTTAAGGGGAAGTATGCTTGGTACGTGATAGATGCATATTTGGCCTAAAAGATTTTATATCGATTTATCTAGATGTTACTTCAACATGGCTTAACAGAAGCATGACGGGCCCCGACGGCTACGATCGATTTTAGTTTTAAATATGATGTGCAAAATTAACTCCGGATCACTTAACACTAAAAACCTGGCTATTGGTTTGATTGTTTAAATTTTCTCATCTCAGGCGCGACGTAATATTCTTCCAAATTAGCGGGCACTTGAGAAAAAAATCCTAATTTCTGTTTTGCAAAATCGGAAAGTTCATTGAGATTCATATGAGCAATTGCTCTTGGGATATCGATGCGCTGTTTCATATAACCGTGGCAAATGTTCAAGGTAAGAGCATGGCGCCATTTCCGTGTGTCGTTTTTCCCTCCTAAGTGCCAAAGCCGCGCATCAAAAAAAATTGCTGAACCAGCCTTAGCAATGAGACGCTTCGACTTTTTGAAGAAATTCTCTTCCGATGGAGCATCGGGTGTTTTGTGAGATCCCGGAAGAAAAAATGTTGCACCGTTTTCTTCGGTGAAGTCGTCAAGGAGTATTGTTGCGCCCATGTTAGTCACATAGCCGGGGATTAACCTCGGAGAGTCGACATGAATCCTATTTGAATAATTGGTGCTGTTTGGAGGCATTGAAGATGATGTGTAAGCGTAAGCAATGCATCCGTCCCCCATTACGGCATTGAATGGCTCAAATAGACTTTGATTCTCGAAAAGTTCGAGAAATGTGCCGCCGTAAAGGGCGCAAAGCATCACCATCCCATAATCTTTATAATAAGGGTTATGAGAAAATCTGGATGATTCATCTGCGATAGCGCGTTCTAGTTCAACTTTGCACCTCGAAATAAAGTCTGGACTTATCACATCCTCCAAAATAATGTAGCCATCGTCATGGATTTTTCGGTCAATATCGGCCCTGTTCATGGATTTTTAGCTCCTCAATAATGGTTGGTTAGTCAAACCCAGTACAAGTTTGATCACCGGGTAACTTCTTGTGAAAAGAATCGTTTTTCTTGCTTCTGGAGGCGGCGGAAACCTTATTTTTCTGTATCACGCGATGAAGTTATATTTGTCCGAAGATTTTGCCGTGATTGGCGTTATCGCCGACAGGGATTGCAGGGCACTTGAACTTGGCAAAAAGCTCGAACTTCACTCGATTAGGGTCAGTTACAGCCGGGAGTACTCTTCAGAACTTGTCCAAGCGCTAAGACAATTGCAACCCGATTACATCGTAACGAACATCCACAGGGTTCTTGATGTTGGCATAGTTCGGCAATACACCGGCAGATTGATTAATTTACACTACTCAATGCTTCCCGATTTTGGGGGGGTAATTGGAACTAAACCGGTAGAATTGGCATTGGCAGCCGGCCGCAGAACGATCGGCACGACGGTCCATCACGTAACGGAAATTGTGGATTGCGGCCCGATAATTTCACAAAGTGAAATCCCGGTCAGGCAAAACGAAGATTTTCAGGACCTCATGAACAGAGTTTTTCGTGCCGGGTGCCTGAATCTGTTTAACGCGTTTCGTGTTCTTGAGGGAGCATCGACATGCGTGAATTCTGGCAGAAACTATGACGACTTGCTTTTGTCGCCGTGGGTCATCACCGGAGATGGCTGGTTTTCCGGGGAATTCTGGGGCACATTGAAGAGGCAGAATGATTTATAAGCCGCCCTTACCCTTGTCCAGCAAGGCTTTGCTGTTCTCTTCATGGCAGCCTCAGCGGAGGGCATTGAAGCCTACCGGCCTGACTGTGGCCCTGCTGCCCGTCGGCTGTGTTGAGCAGCACGGGCCGTTTCTGCCGGTGCAGACTGATTCCCTGCTGGCCGAGGGCTTTGCACGGCTTGTAGCGGAAGACTTGGTAAGGAAAAAGCTGGTAGCGCGCAGTTTCCCCCCGATCCACTTTACACCCACGGAAACCAATGCCGGGTATCCCGGGACAGTATCCATCGGGGCTGATGTATTTGCCGGTTATGCCGACGCCGTATGCAGTGCCTTGCTCGGCCAGTTTGACGCCGTAGTCATCGTGAATGCCCACGGGCCTGCTGAGTTCAGGCTGAAAGAGATAGCCTTCGGGTTGGTCCACCAGCAGTTTTCTGGTGGGGTTGCAAAACCCAAGCCGGTTTTCGTCATCAGTTGTTATGAATACGACCAGCAACTGGGAAAGTTGTTCGGATTGGTTCCGGGAAGACATGCGGACTGGCGAGAATTCCTTTGTCTTTACCATTTGTATGGTCCAGAGTTGTTTCCGGATTCCACTCTGAAAGAAATGCATGCTTTTCAAAAAAAGCACGATTTTTCTGTGGAGCGGTCAGCTATTCTCGGAGTTCCAATGCAGTACCGTTCTGTGCAGGGAGTCCAGGGGGACCCCTTTCCCTTCGAAGTTGATCAGGTCCCTTCTTTGGCCGACAGAGCCTGGAATTTTATCCAGAGAAATTTGACTGAAAAAATCGAAGTTGAACTGAAGGCTTTCGTCAAAAAGAAATGGAGAAGTTGATGAATACCATTGACACCAATACCAATGCAGTAAAACAAAACGTACAGAAAGCCAACCAGGAGCTTCACACTAAACTGGCGCCGACATACAACAAGGACGAGCCCCACTGGC
This sequence comes from Chloridella minuta, assembly GCA_032273045.1. NCBI lineage: Eukaryota > Xanthophyceae > Mischococcales > Pleurochloridaceae > Chloridella > Chloridella minuta. Next base: position 18,211 of record JAUKPQ010067595.1, on the reverse strand, counting down.
GCCCGGAGAATGTTGCGCGCGTCACCGAAATCGTCCAGGCTATCGGCAAACGCGCTGGCACTTCCCGTCTCCTTGATCTCGGTTGCGGAACCGGGTTCATGATTGAGATTGCCAAAAAGGTGGGGTTCAAAGAGATCTATGGGGTCGACATTACTCCGGCGATGACGGATCTAATTGACCGCACTGGTTCTGCAAAAGTGGTCATAGACCTCTGTGACACGGCAAAGATCGGGCATCCGTCCGATTATTTCGATGTCGTCACCGCGTATACCTTTATCTCCCATCTCGACGAATTGGGCGGCACTTTTTCCCAGGCATATCGATGTCTCAAGCCCGGTGGCGTTTTCTACAGCGATTTGGATCCGAATGCCGCCTTTTGGGAAGGGATGCATGAATTGGACAATCCGACGGAAAGTTATCACCCGTACATAGCACGGGAAATCCGCCATACCGCGAACAACGACCGTGAACTAGAGGAGCGTTACGGCATTCCGCGCGACGTGTACAACATGGCGGAGTTCCAGAAAGCGCAGAAAAAAGGAATCCGGGAGGAGGATCTCGTTGAATTACTGAAAAAAATCGGTTTCCGTGAAGTCAAGATCGAATACAAATGGTTTGTCGGACAGGGGTTGCTCTGGAATGATGCTTCGCTGTCAGCGGAGGAGAGAACTGCACGTATCACACACATTGAGAACTACCTGCAGGCAGTCATGCCCTTGTCAAAAGGCCTGTTCAAGTACATTTCCGTAATTGCCACGAAGTAAAGACGTTGCCCGCATGGATGCTCACTTCGCCATGTCCGGCGGACGGGCATCTGCGTCGCATGCAGATCAATTCCGCTGAAGTACGCCCATGCCTGACCTGACCGTCGCAGTCATCCAGAGCAACTATATTCCCTGGCTGGGGTACTTTGCGATGGCGGGCGCAGCCGATGTATTCGTCGTCTATGAGGATGTCCAATACACCAAGAATGATTGGAGGAACAGGAATCGGCTCGATGTTCGCGGGGTACGGCAATGGTTGACCGTGCCGGTTCGTCACGAATATCTGGGCCAGAATTTCATGGAAGTGGAAGTGGCCAACAACAGCTGGACGAAAAAGCATTACGAGACTCTACGACAGGCTTTTTCGAGATCTCCGGGATGGGCCTTGTACGGGGCCGAGATCGAAAGTCTTTATAAGGCGGCTTTCGAAATGAGATATCTTTATGAAATCAACCGGTTGTTCCTCAAATGGGCTTTCAAGACGTTGAACATACGGTCTCGTGTGGTCTGGCTGAGCAGCCACCCTCAGTATGACGATCCGACCGAGCGGCTGGTCTCGGTACTTACTTCAAATCGGGCAACCCGTTACCTTTCCGGGCCATCCGCGGCTGATTACATCGACAAACAGCAATTCGATACCGCAGGCATTGCCTTGGAATACGTGAACTACGAGAAGCTGATTCCAGCGGTTTTCGGTTTGACCGGTGGATATACCCAGTCCTCCGTCGTGCAGCACCTGCTTGAGGTAGCTGCATGATTAGCGGGGCTGGACCTAGTTGTACTTCAGCATCCGGAGGCAAAGGGCGGTCAATAGTTTCGTTTCCCCGGGCTGCTTAAAGGCCGTCAAAAGATCGGAACGGCTGAACCGGCGATTTCTCAGCACCCTACACCCGGTATGCTGTTGAACCCTACCGGTCATTCCCAGCTCTTCGGCATTTTGTAATCGGACTCGATGGCGTCGCTGAAGGCTGCGCTAATCCGGGGCGATAATCCAGGGATGTCCAGCAGAATCCGAGAAAGATCATGCCGCGCATCTTCTGGGGACACCTGGAACCTGTGCAAGGCACGTGCAACACCCATGACAGCGCGGTCGGCGGGCTGCATCAGAAAATCAGAGTGTTGCATTGCCCAATCGATACCTTCGAGAATCAGTTCAGGGCGAGACATTTCATTGTCCAGAACTTCAATATACTCATCATTGATCGGTCGCAGTAACACGGACGACAGAGTTGTTTCTTGAAGGCTGTCGAAGCGCAAAAATCCGGCCTTGTGCATTCTTCCAACCATCCCGATCAATTCGCCTGACCACTGATACGAGTAGTCCTGAAAAATGATCTGTGCTTCCGGCACAAGACTTGTGAAGGTGTTTCGGGCGATAATTCGCGCTTGCTCCCAGTCTTTGGGCAAATCCAGATGCAGCAACTCAATTGGATCCCCGTTCCATTGCATTCCGTTGATGAAATCCCTGTGGATGACTACCATTGGATCGGAAACGTGATGGGTAAAGACCCCGTAGAAATCTAGCCAGCCGTTTTCAGTATGTAAAAGATGTTCAAGTCCTGTAGCCAGTCGTGTGGCGAGTTTGTTGAACGAAAGGTTTTTTGAGCGGAAAACATCGTACACGTGCAATTTCCGGGTGAATCCGGAATCTTTCAGCCCTTGCAGAATAGCGGAAGTGCTTGCTCCAAAAAACGCGCCGAATTCTACGGCATGGCCCCGGCTATTCAGCCTACTGCTTCTGCGGTAAAGATTCTCCCGTTCAACATAAGAAAGCATACCCGGAACCCTCAGATACGATTTAGACGGATCATATTCCCGAATTCGTAGCGCCTTTTTGATTGCCTTCTTTGCTGAATCAGTCAAATTAGTCATATTGCCGCATTCTTGAAATATCAATTTTTTGACTTGTATCCGCAAATGGGATGTTCATTTAATCAGGAGCTGGTCCTCAATTCCCGATGCTCCGAATTTCACCAAGCGGCCTACAAGGTTGTGCGATCTTACATTGATTGAATCACACGAGGGGCATGCCGCTGAAAAAACGGGCGGCGTATCTGGCGGACCGGAGACGTGCCCGGCCTTCTTGTATACGGAGCATCCAGGCTTGGCGACGGGGTGGTTTGAGTGCGTTAAGATTCATGTTCAACGATCCCTGAAGTGTTGCCAGAATGAGGGATTTTCAAGCAGCCTCGGAGTGAATGGCCCATGTCGATATACCGGGCGATAAAGGTATTCCTTTCACCAGAACAGCGGCGAGGGTTCAGGCGACTGCTGGTGCTGATGCTTACCGGATCGATTCTGGAAATGGCCAGCATTGGCATGATCGTGCCGGTGTTGGCCTTGGCCTCCAGCACGGATCCTGCTGCTGCCGTCGGGCTGTTGCATCTACCACTTTCAATGGAAGATCTGTCGCGCGAGAAGTTAATCCTGGTCGGGGCATCGGTGCTTTTATTGTGTTATCTCGTAAAATCAGCCTTCCTGGCTTACATGTACTGGAAGCTCAACACATTCGTATTTGACGTCCGCGCAGAAGTATCAAAAAAGCTTTTTTCGCTATACCTGCGTCAGCCATGGTCATTTCACCTGCAGAGAAACTCGGCACATCTGATCAGCGTCCTGGCCACCGAAACCAACCAGTTCACCGCGGGTATTCTGCAGCCGGCGCTCATCCTCACGGTCGAAGTGCTGGTTTTGGCGGGGATCGGCCTGTTAATGATTCTCGTGGAGCCGCTGGGTACCCTGATTCTATTCGTTACGTTCGGGTCGGCTGTCGCCATCTTGCAGCGCTTTACTCGGGACCGACTGGCGCGCTGGGGCGCGGATCGGCAATTACACGAAAGTCTGAGGGTCCAGCACGCGCAGGAAGGGCTGGGCGGAGCCAAGGAGGTCAAGCTTCTCGGGCGGGAGGAGGAATTCATAAATAGATATGACGTCCACAATCGTAGAAGCGCAAATGCCGTAGAGCGACTGCACACAATGCAGCAGCTTCCAAGGCTTTTGCTCGAGGTGCTGGGGATCGGAGCGCTGACGGTGCTGGCCTTCGTGATTGTCTGGCAGGGCAAATCACCCTCGGCCGTGTTGACCACGATGGGACTCTTTGCGGCTGCCGGATTGCGGATCATGCCATCGATCAACCGCATGGTCGGGTCGATCCAAAGCCTGCGTTATTCAAAATCCACTGTCGAAGTTTTGTCACGGGAGTTTGACCTGCCAAGCAGCGTTCCGGATCGCCAGCCCTACAGCATAGCCGGGTTGTCCGGCGACATATCGCTTGAAGGCGTGAGTTTTGCCTACCCGGGCTCGACCAGGGAAGCCCTCTCGCAGGTATCCCTGAGCATCAGGCGGGGTTCTTCCGTGGGATTTATCGGGCAAAGCGGCTCGGGAAAAAGCACACTGATCGACGTCTTGCTGGGACTTCTCGAGCCGACCACAGGATCGGTCCGCGTAGGCGATGTCGATGTGCGATTGAATCTGCGCGGTTGGCAAAGCAGTATCGGCTATGTGCCCCAGACCATATTTCTGGCCGACAGCAGCCTGCGCAGGAACATTGCGTTCGGAATTCCGGAAGGCGAGATTGATGACCAGGCCGTCTGGACAGCCTTGCGGGCGGCGCGGCTTGACGACTTTGTGCAGAAACTCCCGGAAGGGCTGCACTCCAAGGTGGGCGAGCGGGGAGTCAGGCTTTCCGGCGGGCAGCGGCAGCGGATTGGCATCGCGCGCGCGTTGTATCATGATCCTGAAGTCATAGTCATGGACGAGGCAACTAGTGCCTTGGACTCGGCAACGGAAAATGAAGTCATGGACGCAGTAAACGCCTTGATGGGTGTCAAGACGGTCATTCTGGTGGCCCACCGATTGTCGACACTTTCGAGGTGCCAGCAGATTTTCTGCCTAGAGAACGGAAAAATTTCTAAAGCTAATCTTAGTGCCGGTTCTGCAAAGAATCCCCCGCCCGATGCTTGAACCCATAGCTGTTATCGGATTCGTGATCGGACAGCCACCGCTCCGAATTGTATTGACCACGCGGTGATGTGACGTGGGCAGGCCGCGAGGTTGATGAAATTCAAGTCTAAATTCTGACAGATCGATTAATCCCCCCAAAACTTTCTTGGCCAAAGACTTTCTCGAATCGCCAATACGATGCCACCTCAAGACAGCGCGCGACATGAGCCGGAGCAAATCCCGTTCAACAAACCGTACATGACGGGAAAAGAGCTCGTTAACATTGCCACAGCACACCAGAATTTTCATCTTTCCGGCGATGGCGAGTTTACCCGTCGATGCCATGCTTGGCTTGAAGTGGCGACAGGGTGCAAAAAAGCGCTTTTGACTCACTCCTGTACCGCTGCACTTGAAATGTCCGCGATTCTTGCTGATATTTCTCCGGGTGATGAGGTCATCATGCCCTCGTATACCTTTGTGTCGACAGCGAACGCATTTGTGCTGCGAGGTGGTGTTCCGGTGTTTGTGGACATCAGGCCGGACACGTGCAACATCGATGAAACTAAGATTGCATCGGCAATTACCTCCAGGACAAGGGCGATCGTGCCCGTTCACTACGCCGGTGTTGCTTGTGCGATGGACGAGATTCTCGATATTGCAGGCAGGAACGGGTTGCTGGTTATCGAGGATGCCGCGCAAGGTATATTGTCCACTTATCGGGGGAAACCGCTTGGTGCCCTTGCACACTTGGGCACATATTCTTTCCATGAGACGAAAAACATTATTTCGGGGGAAGGCGGAGCGTTATTGGTTAATGATGAGCGCTACAAGGAGCGCGCTGAAATCATTCGTGAAAAGGGCACCAACAGGAGCCTGTTTTTTCGCGGGCAGGTCGATAAATATACATGGGTCGATGTTGGATCTTCTTATTTGCCTGGCGAAGTGATTGCCGCATTTTTGTGGGCTCAGATTGAAGAGGCGGATAACATCACTGCTCGCCGAATGGCGATCTGGAATTGCTATCACGCAGAACTGGCCGATCTCGAGGCCCAAGGGCTTCTGCGGAGGCCCATCGTTCCCGTGGGGTGTGCGCATAATGCCCACATGTATTACATCATCCTGCCGTCTTTGGAAAAACGTTCAGCGGTTATACGGGAGCTGCATGCGCGAAATATCAGCGCTGTTTTTCACTACGTGCCCCTGCATGATTCTCCGTACGGAAAGCTGAAAGGGCGCTGTCACGGCGAATTGCCAGAGACCCGACGGGTCGCAGATTGTCTGCTGCGCCTGCCTCTGTGGGTTGGTGTCGACGTTGACCGTGTAGTGCATGCACTACGAGACATTCTGACGAAACAGTCCGTATGAATATCATTCATGTGACGCTGCGGGATTCCATATTCGCTGATGTGATCAGGCGGCGTGCGGAATCCTGCGGGCAACAGGTTATTTTTTACGACCGATCTTCCAGACTGGGCCTGAGCGCGCAGGATTTTGTGCGACTTTATCGGCAGTGCCTGCTGGACCGGGCGGCGGTGTACGTGTTCCATTGGGTTCCCCATACCACTTTGTTTTTATTGATAAATTTAGTAAAGGGACTCCGATTTGCACTCGGCTACTGGGGCGATGATTTTTACTTTACGTTTCTCAGTAGCGCGCGCCTAGAGGCGCATGCCTTGTCCAAAAGCCCGCTCCTGAAGTCCCGCTTCTATGCATTGGGGGAAAGCCGGCTGATCACCCGGGTGCTGCAGGCCATCCGCTTGCGTGTCGGACTGGCCGTGATCAGAAATGCTGCCGGGGTCATCTCCCTTTGTCCAAAACACTTCCGCTATGTGCGGTGGGTCCAGTACAAAATGGCTGGCAAGCGGTTGGCCACACCGCATATTCGGTTTGCCGGGTACAGCAGCGACGAGGACATCGTTATTCCGGACTATAAACCCCTGGACTGTGAGAACGCGATAACGGTGCTCATTTGCCACAGTGCGACCCCCTCGGTCGCCCATTCTCAGTCCCTGGACCTGCTGCGGGCCTACCGGGAAAAATGGGGCGTAAAAATCCATGTCAGGGGCTTTTTATCCTATTCGGGGGGCTCCGAAGCTGATCGCGATCAGTTGGCAAGGAAGCTGGTGGCTGAAGCGGATTTTGCTGAAACTGTTACTTTCGAAAAAACCTTTCTGCCGATCGCGGAAGTAACAGGTCGGCTTAGTCAGTACGATATCGCGGTATTTTCGTGTATCAGGGACGAAGGGGTGAGCCTTCTGAGGCAGTTTGTAAAGCTGGGTGGACTGGTCTGTTTTAACAGATTCTCCCTGAATTACGATTTTTTCAGGGGATACTGCATGTCAAAGCTGCTTACCCATGAGGAATTCTTGGTCTCAAGTCCGCAACAGCTTGTGCAGGCCCGCCAGAGGCCACCATCAAACATCATGAAGCTCACAACTTTCGAGGAACTTGGGCGGATGGAAATTCTGAACGGGAAGCTGCATTTTCCCGGTCGATAACACCTGTACTGACGCCACATGGGCCATACCTACCAGTCACTGAAGTTTGCCTCGGCACACCCCGGATATTTCCGCTCAGCGGATGTCTTGACCCTGGGTACGCTTTATCCGTTCTTGTCTCCGGGAGAAGCAGCCCGGTTGCGTGCGGTGCGGATTGATGCCACGAAACCCAAAGAGCTGTTTTCAAATCACTTTTTTATTGATGTGCTCGGGGCCAAGTCATGCCGGGCACTCGATGTGAGTGATTATCAGGGTGCCGAGATCATCTGCAACCTGAATCAGCCGATTCCTGAACGTTACCGTGAGAGTGCGGATGTCGTCTATGACGCCGGTACGCTGGAGCATCTGTCGAATCTGCCGATGGCGCTTGACAACATATTTTCACTGTTGCGGCCCGGCGGAATCTACTTTTTCGGCTCGCCGTGCAACAACTGGGTAGATCACGGATTCTTCCAGTTTTCCCCTACTTTTTACCACGACCTTTGCTTAGACAACGCTAGCCTAGAATTAATTGAGCTCTATATTGCCGAAAAAAATCGATACTTTGACTACAAATCATTACCGTTGGGGATGAGAGAAGCAATTTTTAATTCACGACAAAAATTGGCTGTGGCTGGAATAATCCGCCGGCATAAGAGCGACATCCAGATGAACCTGACGCAGTCAAAATACCGTGAAGAATACCGGAAGGCTCGGCAGCCGGCCCCAGAGAGCGGCATCCCGCCAAACAGCCTGCCGGTACATTATGCAAAAAAAGCGCTCTCGCGAGCGCTTCAATGGCTGTGTTCCACCCCGTTGGTTCCGTTTGGCATCAAGCGCATCATTCTCGAACAGGTTTACCGGATGCGCGGTTCCGTTGTGCGCGCACTGCATTTCAGGTGACTACACAGGACCACCGAGTTTGACGGGCACCTCGGCGGGTACGCTACTAAGTTTTCATCACGCCCGGTTTTGAAGCGAATAATGTCATGCGCGGGCCATTGCGCTGCAATTCGTCGCGGTGCATCCTAAGGTCGGAAAAACCCATGGACTGCAGGATCCCGAAGATATCTTCGCGCAACAGCCACTTGGCGTGGTCGTACATTCCGGAAAACACTTCGTCCCTGCCGCCCTCGGCATATTTGAAGTAGCGGAATTTACAGCCATTGCGTTCCAGTTCGGCATTGGTCATGTCTTCAGTGGCGTAGTGCGTGTCGAGCAACAGTCCCTCGCGTACAATGGATCCCAGACGGAGCAGGTGGGCCACAGGATCCTTGATGTGGTACAGGACGCCGACATGGTGCAGGACGTCAACTTTCGGAAGCCGGGCAAAGTCCGCCTCGTTTTCAAGGTCACAAACGTTTACCGTGGGCTTTTGTCCGAAAAAGTTCGTGCGGACAATCGTCTTCACCACGTTTTCTACCCGTGAATCAATGGCATAGACATTGGGGCACAACTGTGCGAGTGCGATCGTGTGCACGCCTTCGAAACAGCCGACTTCCAGTACGGATTTTGTTCCGAGTCCGAATAGTCGGTCGAGTTCGACGATACGCTCATCCGGGATGTGCTGCGGCACGTCGCGCTTGCTTGCCCAGGCCATGTCGCCAAAGCGCCGACCCTTGGAGTCGGCTGTAAAACACATCCATGGCAGCAGTTCATTTAGTCGGGAAAGTTCCTCGTCGGACAGGAACTCTATGGCACCTGACTCGATCCGCCCTTCCGAAAACCCGGAAAACTGGAGAGGGTTTGCCTTGCGCCGCAGTTGGTTCAGTAATTTCCTGAGAATTTTTTTCATGATGTTCCGTCAGTCCGTTCGAATTTGTTTTTGACAATACCGGCCTGCTGCATTCAGCAGAGTTCGATGGTTGCTCCACCGGCACTTGCGGCCGCGATCAGCGGGCGGAGGTTCCCAGCCCTGGATGCAGCCACAAACAGCCGGAAACGGAATCTGCGGCCGGGCAGGTGGGCCGCAAATACTGCCACCATGCTTTCGCCGACGAACAGTTCCCCGTCAAACTGAAGCAGGGACTTCTCGATGGCAATGCCTGAGCCCGCGATTCGCGGCCCTGTCTGCCAGTGCGATTCGAGGCAGCGCTTGTTCACGTTCGAATGGGTGATCAGCACAGAGTCCTGTTCGTCGAGCGGCAGCCGGTCGACAGCCCACTGCAACGGAGGGGATTCTACTACCCAGCGGCGCCAATTCCGGGGCGGGATTTCCGGACGCTGGCTGCAGGCAAGTGCGATAACCTGTTCGACTGCGGTAACCTCGAAATGTCCAAGCCATTTCCCCAATGATGACTCATAGTCGAAGGTATAGAACCGCGTGTTTGTCGGGTATCTCGACGGATTAAGATTCTGTGGCACGTCGCGGAACGTATCCAGACCATCGTCAAGCAGCGAATTCCGGAGGGAGTGACGGCATAGCCAGTTAACCAGCCTGCCAATTTTCTCATGGGGAACGAACGTTTCAATGCCGCCGGCGAGCCACTGGCTCAATCCAAACATCGCCCAAGTTATCCGGCTATAGCGTATGAATCGGGCCAGTTTACCGCTGCCACCATGCCGCAGGAGCACCGACAGATCGCACCGATCCGGCCAGTAAAAGACATGTGCTTTCCGGCTGTCCGGAAATTTACGGATGCAGGCCAGTGCAATGACCAGGGACACCTGGTTCGGACAGAAAAATATCTTGCGCAAAGCTTAAGCAGCTTCCGCTGTCGGGGACTTATCGGCGCAATTACGCGTTCTACTCGTGCGGCTCATGTTTCCTCCTGCGGTAAGCGCTGCAGGCAATGGATGACCTTGTCGCGCTCCGAGAACCACTCCTCGGAAAAGTCCGCCGTGCTGTACTCGTGAAAATAAGGGCCGCCCACCGTCCAGTGGACATTCTTGACGTCAGCAGGTGGTGCGTCGTACTCCCCCACCAGCCAGTTCCAACGAACGTCAAGTTCTCCGATCTGGTCATCGGCCAGCCAGGTGAACCGGTGCAGTTCGATGCCTGATGCCGTGTTCACGAATTCAGGCGTGAGCGCGCGGTTGGCCGGGTGGCCGCAGTTCCAAAGTACTACTGATGACCAGTTCTTGCGCGGATACTTATACTGGACAGTATTCAGGTATTTGATGCCGTCGCGCGGCTCGTAGGTGTGCTTGACCACGTAAGCTGCCTTCCCCGGCTGTTGATTTACGATATCAAACACCTCCGCGATGTCAGTACGCAGCAGCATGTCGCAGTCGAAGAAGAGGGCATGCCCCTTATAGCCGGCAAGATAGGGCGTCAGGAAGCGGGTAAACGAGAACTCGTTTGACTGCTTCGGATCGCGGGGACGTGTAAAAACTCCCTTCAGATTCGCGAGGTTGACCGGAATCAGGGCAACCGGCCTGCTGCTGCGCGTGAATATGGAGTGCGCCATAGCATGCCAAGCAACACTTTCCACCGGATCAAACCCTATGAACACCCTGATGACTTCTTCATTCATTTCTTTTTCCTCTTGAAAATAAGCCGCCGCAGGCATCCGAACATCCGCCACCCGTCACCGGAACGGAAATCAGGTCTATACCAATGGCCGCCACCGTCGAAGCTGTTCCTCGTACTGCTCGATTAAAGCCCGGGTAAGCGCTTCAGTTGAAAAGTACTGTTCCACGCGCAAGCGTGCATTTTCGCCCAGTTTACGCAGCCGTACTCGGTCTCGGGCAAGCCCCGCAAGGGTGGTTGCAAGTTCCGCGGTATCTCCCCGGGTGACCAGGCAACCGGTGACCCCGTCCTCGATGGAATCGACCAACCCTTTGATGCGTGAACCGATGGCGGGAACGCCCAGCGCCGCAGCATCGATTATGATCGACCCGAAACCCTCTCGGTGGCTTGGCAGACACAGCAGGTCGCTCAGGTTCAGGTATTCCTCGTGGTTCTGAACCGCCCCCCTCTCCAAAACACCTTCAAACAGCTCGGGTTCGTGGCCGCGCAATTTCGCCAGCATACCCCTCGATTCGTCGGGACCGATAAACAGCAACCGCATCTGCGGGTAGTCCCGGCGCGCACCGGAAAATCCGCGCAGCATGTCGATAGCGCCCTTGTCAGCCGACTTGCGCGCGACATAGGCCACGACAAATTCAGCTGCTGTCAAACCGAGTGACTCGCGTGAAACTAAAGCGGACTTGCGGATACGCTTCGGGTCGAATTTGACCAAGTCTACCCCGATCAGTGAGCCACGCCCAAGAACCGGCAGCATCCGCCCACGCTCTCGGATGCCTTCATCGAACAGGTGTTTTGACTGTGAGGGACTGTCAGTCAGGCAGCCTGTGTTCAAGGACACGATAAGCCGGTCGAGCTGTATGAAAAACCGGCGGCGCAGTCCGGAGTGCAGGTCCCAGACCTGTCCGGTAAAGGTGTGCATGCGCACGGGAACACCCGCCAGAAAGGCGGCCAAAGCCGAAAGCAGCCCGGCCTTGGGCATGATCGAATGTACGATGTCCGGGCGTACAGTCCTGAAAAAGCAGTACAACCTCCAAAGCGCCGCGAGGTCGCGGAGAATGTGCGTCTTACGGGGAATATCGATGTCTGTCCACTGCACTCCGGGGTAGGCCGCTGCGTGTACCGAAACGTTTTGGCCGACCACATGCAGTTCAAACTGTGCGGCAAGCTCGTGCAAGGACGCCCCCAGATGCCAGACGACGATTTCCGCCGCAGTGACCACCCGTACCACGCGAATCCGGGGTTTTCCGTTCATGTTCCGGATGACCGGTAAAACTGCGTCAGTTCGGTCAGTCCGTCGTGGAAGCCCATTACCGGCGCGTAGCCCAGCCTCGTTCTGATCAGGGTAGTTGAATACTGCGCGAAGTTTGTCAGCGCATCGACTCGGCTTGATCGCAGGGGCCAGCCAGGTATCAGCTCGCCGATCCGTGCGACCGCTCGCACTACCGTCTCGGGCAAGCGCCGTGCCGGGACCGGGACACCTAGGCATCCGGCGAGGTCCGCGATGAACTGCTCAAGCAACCAATAGTCCGAAATGATGAAGGTATGTCCGGCGGCTCCTGGGTTGAACGCGCACAACATCAGGGCGTGAACCACATTATCCACATGGATGTAATTAGCGGAAGCACCGGGCCGACCGACGTGGAAGAACCATCCGCGCTCGATCATGCGCATGAGTGCGTATAGCGAGCGGTTCCGCATGCCGCCTCCGAACACGATGCTCGGCCGCAGGATCGAAAACGAAAAAGCGCCGGCGCGTCCCGCTTCGATCACCAGCCGGTCGGAGGCCACCTTGGTTTCTTCATATTTGCCGACGGGGCGCTCGGGATCGTTGTCCAACACGATACCGTTACGACGCGGGCCGTATGCCCCGGTACTACTCAGTTGCACCCAGTGGCTGATCTTGCCTGCAGCTGCCGCTGCTAGTCGCCGAGTCCCCTCGACATGCAAATCATGCATGAGATCAGGATTGTTGATTTCACCGGCACAGTGGAACAAAACGTCGACGTCCTGGAGGAATTCCGGGGATATAAAATCCGAAGCCAGGTCCGTCTTAAAGTAGCGTAAGCCTGCAACAGGCACGGCCGCATGGGGTGCATTACGGCTCGCGAGGTTGACGGAATGTCCTGCTGACAGCAGACGCTTGACCAGTCGCTGGCCTATGAAACCGGTGCCACCAGTGACGGCAACACGCATGTTTCAGAACCATCCCAGCAAAAAAATAAACCTGAGAATCAAAGTGTCCAGTCGAGACTGTCGAACGAAAGGTTGTTCGAAAAAAAGCTTCAGGCGTCCGGAAAATCGGGTGCGCGCAACGATGATCTTTTGCAAAAGCGTGTTTTGTTGGGGGGTGAGCTTGCTGCCGAAACAAGTTAAGAACCCGTCGATTTGCTGAGAAAGGATATGGATGCCGCCATCGCGTCGTGCTAACCGAACCAACCGGCGGCGAAAGTCTTCAAAAACGCTGGTTGCTGCACCGATGGCATTCTTCGCATGTTGCCGGTACTTGATTGATGGAACAGGATCGTAGATGACTTTACCAAAGGCTGAACAAAACAAGTAAAGCCACCAGTCGTGCATGATGATAGTTTCGGATTTTGACGCAATGACTGCGAGCCGGGTTTCACGCGTAATCGCGACGGTACAACCTGTGGCTATGTTTTCGACGGCGGCGTTATTGATGGACAGGCACCAGGGCACCCGAGAAAACTTGAGGTGTTCCAAGTGTTGATCCACGTATTCAAGGCGGCTGCAGTACAGGGCAATTGGATCGGGCTGGCCCTTCAGTGCAGTCATCGCCCGTTCCACCTTGTCGGAATACCAGTAGTCGTCCTGGTCGGCAAAGAAATAGCAATCAAATCCATCCCCGGCCTCTTCAAGCAGGCGAAAGAATCCCTTCGCGGGTCCCAAGCGCGGGCCTGGCGGCAAGAGATGAATTGAGAGCCGTGAAGAATATTCGTGGAGCGTTTCCAAAGTGGAGTCGGTTGAGCCATCATCCCGCACAAAAACTTCAAAATCTTTCATGCTTTGCGCGCAAAGACTTTCCAAGAACTCACTGATATAGGAGTCCCCGTTATAAGTTGCCAGTAATACTGCGGCTCGGTTCTGAATGGGGTGCGGCATTGAATGTCGGGGTGAGAGTCAATTATGGTTAGTGAACCTTTAACCTAAGGCCATGTGAAATTTAATGTAATTCATATTTAGCATAAGTTCGCTCGGCGATCCAAGTGTTCCTTCAGGTGATGAATGAGCCCAGCTAACTGAAACCGTTGCCGAGGGAAGCACTTTTTAATAGAAAGAATACTGACTGTATTAGCACTTTGCTGCGAATATCAGATTCCTTTTCACAAGCGGTAAAAGATGACTTGTGGTGGAATAATTGGAGTGCACTTTTCAAAAGCAAGAAAACGTCGCGTTGGCGTATTTTTAGCTATGATTTTCTGTCCCCCGATCTCTTGGGCGCAGGTGAGCAGTGAACTCGTAGTCATGGACCGCGGATATCCTGCATACACGGCGTTTGGCGGACAGCCTAAGTCTAGGGCTGACGTCGTCAAGGCCAAGCTGGCCGGCAAGCCAGAGCAGGTGGTGGACTTCAAGGAATTTGCCGAGGGGCGCATCAAACGCACGGGGCGCGGTATCGTCCATGACGAATATGTCGCCTGATACCAGCCGATACAGAGCGCCAATCCACAGCCGGAACCGGTGCTCCGATGAGGTACCTTAAACCCTTGTTGGGTTGCTAGGGCAGACCGCGCGCCTAGTCTTGGGGATGTGCGGTAGCTTGCAGCGAGGCCTTTTCCTGCAGGCAGGCGGCCAGCATCTTTTCCCACGCCGCCGGCTGGATGCCAAAGGCGCTGCCCAGCCTGCTGCAGTCCAGCCGCGAGTTGGCGGGGCGCCGTGCCGGCAGCGGATATTCGGAGGTTGTGATGGGGATCAGCCGCGGCGCCGGAATTCCCATGGTCTGTTCCGCGGCAGCAAAGATCGCCTGCGCAAAGCCGAACCAGCTCACTGCACCGGTCGCGGTCAAGTGGTACAGGCCATAACGCGAATCTGCTGCAGGGTTCTGCTGCCGGGACAGCATTTGCACCGTCATCTGTGCAATCGCCCGCGCCCAGGTCGGGGCACCGACCTGATCATCGACAATGCGCAGTTCCGGTCGCTCCCGGCCGAGCCGTAGCATCGTGTTCAGAAAATTGGCACCTTCGGCGGCATATACCCAGCTGGTGCGCAGTATGTAGTGAGCGGCGCCGGAGGCCTTGATAGCTTGTTCGCCGGCGAGCTTGGTGGCGCCGTAGACATTGAGCGGATGCGTTACATCCGTCTCGATGTAAGCGGTTGTCTTGCTGCCGTCAAACACGTAATCGGTTGAGTAATGCACCAGCACGGCATTGCTGCGTTTGGCTTCCTCGGCCAGCACGCCGGGGGCGACCCCGTTCACGACCATCGCCAGTTCCTGCGCCGACTCCGCCCGGTCAACCGCCGTGTAGGCGGCTGCATTGACGATCAGGTCCGGCTTAAATTCGCGAACGGTGTGACGGATGGCTTCCGGGTTGGCTAGATCGAGCATGCTGTGATCCAGCGCCAATACTTTGCCCAGCGGTTGCAGGGCATGCTGCAGTTCCCGGCCGACTTGGCCGTTACTGCCGGTCAGCAGAATGCGGGAAGTTTTGTGGTCCATGCGCATACGGTCCCGACCGGATTCAGTCGAACACCTCGGCGTTGCTCAGGCGTGTACCGGCCGCATCTTTGGCGGCGAGGGTGGGCGGGCCCGTCAGGGGCCATCGGATGCCGATTTGCTCATCATTCCATGCAATGCAGCGTTCATAGGCTGGTGCGTAATAATCTGTTGTTTTATATAGGAAATCCGCGGATTCGCTGATTACCAAGAAGCCGTGGGCAAAACCTTCAGGTACCCACAGCATGCGTTTGTTCTCAGCCGACAACAGGGCGCCGGTCCATTTGCCGAAGGTGGGGGAGCTTTTGCGCAGGTCGACGGCGACATCGAATACTTCCCCCGCGGTAACGCGCACCAGTTTTCCCTGCGGTTGTTTGATCTGATAGTGCAGACCGCGCAACACATTATTTGCCGACCTTGAATGGTTGTCCTGCACGAAGGTCACTTGCAGTCCGGTTGCTTCAGCAAATGCGCGTGCATTGAAACTCTCGTAAAAAAAGCCGCGGGCATCCCCGAACACTTTGGGTTCGATAATCAGCACATCCGGCAAGTCGGCCTTGATGATGTTCATCAGAACACACGGTCAGTCAGCAATCGCAGAAGGTATTGACCGTAGGCTGTTTTCTGCAGCGAGGTTGCCAGCTTTTTAAGCTGTGCGGCATTGATAAAACCTTTGCGGTAAGCGATTTCTTCCGGGCAGGCGACCTTCAGTCCCTGGCGTTTTTCCACGGTCTCAATGAACTGCGATGCTTCCAGTAGCGAATCATGGGTGCCGGTATCCAGCCAGGCCATGCCGCGCCCGAGTACGCAGACATCCAGTTTTTTCTTCTGCAGATACAGGTTGTTGAGATCGGTTATTTCCAGTTCCCCACGGGCCGATGGCCGCAAAGTCTTGGCGAGTTTTACGACCGAGTTGTCGTAAAAATAAAGCCCGGTAACAGCGTAACGGGATTTTGGCTGTTGGGGTTTTTCCTCGAGCCCGAGTGCGCGGCCCCTGGCGTCAAACTCGACGACGCCGTACCGTTCCGGATCCTGCACGGCGTAGGCAAAAACCGTAGCGCCTTTGGTCTGTTTTGCCGTCGTCGAAAGCTGGGTGGCGAAATCGTGGCCGTAGAAGATGTTGTCGCCGAGGATCAGCGTCACCGGGTCCTTGCCGATGAATTTTTCACCCAGTGTGAAGGCCTGCGCCAGCCCGTCAGGAGAGGGTTGTACCTTGTATGAGATCTTGATGCCCCACTGCTTGCCGTCACCGAGCAGTTCCCTGAAGCGCGGGGTGTCCTGTGGCGTCGAGATGAGCAGGATGTCCCTGATGCCGGCGAGCATCAGTGTCGTCAGCGGGTAATACACCATCGGTTTGTCGTAGATCGGCAGCAGTTGCTTCGAGACGACATGGGTGACCGGATAGAGCCTGGTGCCAGATCCGCCGGCGAGGATAATTCCTTTACGCATATAAGACGCTCTTCAGTGTGGTGATTGGAACAATCATTGATCCGATATTCAGTCTATTGCCGCGCGGCGTAATTCAGGTCTACCCACTTGCGGTAATCACCGCTGACCACGTTCTGTATCCAGTCGTCATGGGTGAGGTACCACTCGACAGTCTTGCTCAGGCCCTTTTCAAAGCGCTCCTGCGGTTCCCAGCCGAGTTCGCGGCGGATTTTTTCGGCATTGATCGCGTAACGCTGGTCGTGGCCTGGGCGGTCTTTGACGTAAGTGATCAGCTTGGCGTGCGGCGCGCCGGCAGGATGTAGTTCGTCAAGGATCGTGCACACGGTATGCACCACTTCAAGGTTGGTTTTTTCGCTGTTGCCGCCAATGTTGTAGGTTTCGCCGGGTTTTCCCTTGGCCAGCGCGGCGCGGATCCCTGAGCAATGATCGCTAACGTGGAGCCAGTCGCGCACGTTTTTGCCGTCGCCGTACACCGGCAGCGGTTTGCCGTTCAGTGCATTGAGGATCATTAGCGGAATCAGTTTTTCCGGAAACTGCAGCGGGCCGTAGTTGTTTGAGCAGTTGGTGGTGATCACCGGCATGCCATAGGTGTGGTGGTAGGCGCGCACCAGATGATCGGATGCGGCCTTGGACGCCGCATAGGGGCTGTTCGGAGCGTAGGGCGTGGTTTCGCTGAAGGCGGGATCGGTACTGCCCAGCGAGCCATAGACCTCGTCGGTCGAAACATGCAAGAAACGGAAGCGACTTTTCGCCGGCTCGGCGAGCGTGCCCCAGTACGCGCGCGCTTCTTCCAGCAGACTGAAGGTGCCGACGACATTGGTCTGCACGAACTCGCCGGGACCGTGAATTGAACGATCGACATGGCTTTCCGCGGCAAAGTGCACGATGGCCTGCGGCTGGTGTTTTTGCAGCAGACTGGCTATCAGCGTGCGATCGCAGATGTCGCCTTGCGCAAAGACGTAACGGCCGTCGCCCTTGAGTGAAGCGAGATTTGCCGGATTGCCAGCATAGGTCAGCTTGTCGAGGTTGACGACCGGCGTGCCTTCAGCGGCAATCCAGTCGAGTATGAAGTTGGAGCCGATGAAGCCTGCGCCGCCTGTGACCAGAATCAAGGGTGTGTTCTCCGGATTATCGGGGTGACTGATGTACCGTCTTCTCCATCATGGGGTGCCGCATGCGGGTGACAGGCGGCTAACGGGTATCATGTCGTTATTTTGACGGTTATCGGGGATTTATCCCGCGACGACCGGATTTTCCAATAATAACATAGAGATACATCGCTGATGCCGCGTGTGCTGCTGGTCAAGACCTCCTCACTGGGTGATGTCGTGCACAACCTGCCCGTGGTCAGCGATCTTGTCGGGGCTTTGCCCGGGGTAACCATCGACTGGGTGGTAGAGGAAGGTTTCGCAGCGATTCCGCGTCTGCATCCCCG
>JAUKPQ010067485.1:0-23143 GCA_032273045.1 Chloridella minuta | reverse complement strand
GTGGTGCTTCTTCAACTTCAACATAGCATCAGGGAATAAATTCCTGGCCATTATCAAAGACTGTTCTTTATCGGCATTAACGCCCATAATTTTTTTCCATGCTTGCGGTAGCACCATCTCAACCCTGTCAGACAATAACGCTGAGACAGCTTCAATGGCACCAAACGCTCTCATAAATTTACCTGAGCTCGATATACCTTGGCCAGGTCTAACTCCAACATGCTCAATACAAATTGCATACGCATCACCAGCAACTGTTATGCGGTAGATTTGTTCCTTCAACGCTTTGACGTCAATCTTATCGCCATCAGCCTTGATGTCATCAGCCGCTACAAACCCACCGTTATGGTCAATCGATGCTATTGCTCCAGACCGTAAGCCGGGGTCTATACCAATCCAGATCATTGTCGTTGTGTCGGTATGCGGTTACGAATCTTTTCAGCAAGAGTCATCTCACCATCTGCCTCTGCAAGCTTCGCACACTCTTCACGCTCAATAAAGATTGCTTGCTTTGTGGTGTCTATCGCCACAGCCATGATCTCAGCTCTAGCTAACGTCAGCGCATCATCAAATTCTTTTTGCGTGAACACTTCTACGTGGCCACTGCCTGCTAAAAAATTCTTTTGAAAGTTACTTAACTCACTCATTTCCAGTCTCCATCTTCGCCACGGTTGCCGAGCTTCCATTGTCGCTTAACATCTGATTCGAGGGTACTCCCAGGATGGAGCTCGTTCCAACCCTTGGCCCAACTTCCGTCAGGCCTAACCCAACCAACCAAAAACTTATATGCCTCATCCCTATCTCTGACTCGCATCTTGATGACAGCTCTGACGAGACATCTGTACTTGTGCTGTTCAATGTCATTCAAAATTCCCCCGTCTGATCAAACGCCATCGGCATACCATTACGACGATCTAAAAATTGCTGACTATCGTTGTGATACCACAAATCAAACCAGGGCTCACCTTCACCGTTACGCTGCTTCTCGCACATCAGGTATGCATCAGGGTCCGTCTCGTCGTAATCTTTACCTGATTCGCGTGCATGCTCTTTGCGCTTATTGCGGTGAACGATTAAAACATTATCCACCTGGTCGGTGATTGCACTGGACCCGCGCAAGTCACTCTTACTTGGCCTTATCTCTTCATTGCTCAGCTTGCGAATGTGATGCACAAGGTGAATGTGAATGTCATGGTCACGCGCTAACGACGTCAGCTTATCAACAAAATTCTTTTGATCATTGTAGGCATCTTCACCAGGCACGCACTTCATTAGGCTATCAATAAACACATGGTCAATTTCTAGCTTTGTAGCACAGTGCCAGACTAGTGCCTCAATGCGCTTGGCGTCTACCGTGCCCTGCTGGTCGTAAACGTACATGTTGTTTGCAATAAACGACTTGAACCTGATCAACGCTTCAAGCTTCTGCTCTCTCGGCGTCTGCACGTAATGGTTAGACTCTAACGACTTGCCGGCAAACTGACGCACCATACGCTTAGCAGTCATCTTCGGCTTCATCTCAAAGCTTGCTATGCAAATCTTTTGCTTCTGCTTGATGAGCCCCAACGCAACCTGGCCAGTCATTAAAGATTTACCACCACCGTTGCTGCCGGCCCAGACTGTTACTTCGCCCGGCCTAAAAGAAAACGAATCAGCCGCGCTAGGCCAGGGCATCAAAGTCGATTTGTCTACCGGAGGGTGATTGACCTCCTCAATCAGCTCGTCAATAGTCAGCCGCATATCCTTGACTCGAGTCTCGTACTCGGTCATGGCCATATACGAGTTGAAGTCAATGTCGTCGTCAGTTAAGTACATACCCATCCGTGCTCTCCAGTTTCGCTGTCAATTATAATTTCGCCAATAACGCTAATAACTCTTTTTGCCCCGGCTTTCAGCAGGGCGTTGTGCAACTTTTCAACGGCAAAGTAGCTCTTGCCGGCAACGTGAGCTGTGAGCCCAACAACAAACCGCAGGTCGAGGCTCTCTGGGTTTTCGTTCGACAGAATCTCAATCTCTGGGTAAGCCTGCAGGTCATCGTACTTCTGCCACATCAGGCAGTACGGTGAGGGGGTCTGCGTAATCCAAACCCCGTTCGGGCGCTTGCCGGCACGGCGCATAGTAAAAACGGCATCAGCACCTTTCATCTCTGCCTCCGATCCCAGCTAGGACGGCTGGCAGAAACCGCAGGCCGCATGTCTTCAGCAACGCCATCATCGTAACGGCCTTGGTTTAGGTAGGTCAGTGGAGCAGGGTCAAAACCTTTAACCCATTGTTCCGTAGACCGCATAATCTTTACGTGGTTAATAATTTGGTCAGTCTTTTGAGATAACTTCTTTTGTTTCCAAACTGCCAAGCACTTTTGTTTTGCCACCTTCCTTTGACTCGAAGGCCAAACTTCCCAAAACTTCTCAAAGTCGGCGTCAGCTGACGTAATGCTTTTATTTACTTCTGATGGTGATGGTGATGGGCATTGCACAAGCATAGTTGTAGGCATTGCTTGAGTAATGCTTGTAGCATTGCTTGTAGCATTCCATCTTGCCTTAGCCCCAGCAATTGCACGGGTTTTAGCCTTATCCCTACTTTCTTTTGCTTTAGATAACTCAGCCTCTACTCGACCATGTACCCACATACCACCCTCATGCTTGAAGTATGCTTGTAGTGTGCTTCGAGCATTGCTCCAAGCATCTGGTGAGAGACGGGTAATTTGAGCTAAGACAGCGTTGTCATCTGGCAGAGACCCATTACGCCAATAATCAATTAGCAATAAAAGATATGCCCCATGCTGCTCAGTTGTAAGCCTTGACGTATCAGCAAGATAATCCGCTATGTACAGCGGCATCCATATATCAACTTTGGAAGTCATTATCGACCCCCTTGTTCCAAGCATGCTCTATGTTTGGCTCGGTTAATTTGACCCAATCTTGAATAATACGAAATTGTTCTAAAGTTAAATATACATAATGCATTTCATCAGTTATATCGCATTGCTGCTCTAAAACAATAGTTCCTGCTTCGGTGTAATCAACAAGAACACCTTGAGTTCCTTTAAGTTTCATGGCTTTACCCAAAAAAAAGCCTTAGGCAAGACTCTCATCCCATAAGGAAGTTGGCAGACTGGTGGACACCAGCAGAGTCTTGTCTAAGGCTTGTCCAGAATATGCGCTGCCAAGCGCTTTGGATTTAATCATACACCAAAAATGTCAGGCCGCAACACTTGACGTTTAACTTTATTGTTTGTGTAATTGCTAATAGCTACAGCCAACATCGGGGAAGGCATTTCTTTTCCAGCAATAATTAGGCTAAGCCAAGTCTTGCTTATTTTTAAAGATTTTGCCATCTTAGCTTTTGACCCATGAGGCTGACCAGCAAAAAAATCGTTTAGCTTCATAGTAAACCTTTCTGTAATGCCATATTAAACCATGACAGAATTTTTAACGCAAGGTATTGTAAGTGCAAATTAAATGATATAAGATGCAAAGAATTAAGGAGGAGTTACACTATGGATAAAAAAGATGAGGTAAAGTATTACGTTACTAAGGCCGGTATCAAGATCGGCACTTACTACGAAAAGAAACCACCTACAGATTTGACGTATGACATGGAGCTTATTCAGTTAGCAATACTTAACGATCATGGCTATGTACGTCGTGAAAAGCTTAAAAGTTTAGGAATTATGTTGGCAGTGTGTGGTTTTCTTTTGGCACTTATGTTGGTAACTAAAAATTGAGGGGTTTATGGACAGCGAATATCATCAAGCGAATTTAGAGCGACAGCAGCAACTAGAAGAGGCGCTACGGCGTGCAGTGAATCATATGGCCACTGATGACGATTGGGCCGTCATCTATTACGAATGTGGCCTGAAAGCCCAGCAAAGGAAAGCAAATGAGTCTTATAGCGAAAGCGGAATCTAACGGCGGGTCGTTTACCCCTGTACCACCTGGCCTGCACCTGGCACGGTGCTACCGAATCATAGACATGGGCACTCAAAAGTCTACGTACATGGGGCAAGACAAACACTTGCGAAAAATTATGATTCAGTTTGAAGTTCATTCGATTGATGACGACGGTAACCCTCTGCTGACTGACAAGGGCGAGCCGCTGTCTATATCCAAGAACTACACACTGTCCCTCAACGAAAAAGCCAACCTGTCTCTGGACTTGGAGTCCTGGAGGGGATCGGCCTTCACTGCAGACGAGCGCAAAGGGTTTGAGTTAAAGAAGCTTCTGGGCGTATGGGCGATGATCTCAGTGGCTAAGTCTGTTGGGCATGATGGTAAGGAGTACACCAACATCAACAACGTCAACCCAGTGCCTGCGAACATTAAGAAGGCAGGCTTACCTGACCCTCATAATGAAGCAAAACTTTTTAGCATTGACGAACCAGACATGAAAATGTTTGAGACGTTTGGGCCTAAAATTAAAGAGAAGATTAGTAACAGTCCTGAATGGCAACGCAAGCAGGGTAAAAAATCAACTAGTTCATTTGATGACCCGCTTGATGACCCATTAGATGACATTGATTTCTAGGAGACGGTAATGGCCCCGGCGCACACACTATTTGATTTCTTAAAGACGGAATACCACATTTCATCGGACAGGCAATTGTGTGAAGCCTTGGGGCTCAAGCCCCCGGTGCTCAGCAAGATCAGGCATGGTGTTATTGGAATTAGCGGTGACATCATGATTCTGATTCATGAGAAGACTGGGATGTCTATAGCGGATATTAAAGAACTCATTAGCGAAAATGGAAAAACAACTACTCTCATTACTGTTTAGCCTGGTTACATCAACAGCGCAGCAGCAAGAATGGCATCGAGGGGAAGCGACAGAGCAGTTTGGTCCCGAAGTGTCTGAGCGTGCTGCATGTATGGCGGCAGAAAATAAAGCGATCTTTAGCGTAGTAAGGCAGGTAGCAGGCGAGTCAATATCAACGTCACAGTACCAGCTCTGTAACGAAGCAAGTGACGAGGTGTGTCAAATGCTTATGTCGTCTATGTCGTACACAGAGGGCATGGTGACGGGTCTTAAAAAACTCAGCACTGAAGTATCAGGATCAGGCATACGGTCCTGCAAAGTGGCTGTGGAGGTCGGGGTTACTAAGGACAACAAAAATCCTGACGTAAGTTTTGATCCTGAGATACGAGTAACAAAAACTCAGCTCAAAGAAGGTGAACAGTTTAGGGTAATCGTTAACCCTAACCAGCCGGTGTTTTTAAACCTGTTCTACTTTTCACCGTACCTGGAACGTCATGAGCAAGTGCAGTTCTTGTATCAGTCTGAAAGAGTTATTACTAACAGAGTAGAACTGCCTGAAAGCCCGTTAGTGATTTGGGCTACGTTTCCCAAAGTTAAAGTTAACGGAAACATTGCAGGCGAGGTAATGATTGCAGTGGCAACAAAGCGGCCAATCTCGTTTAGGAAAACATTCTCGTTAGAAGAGTTTAACCAGAGAATGCAAGAGATACCGAAAAGCGAACGACGAATTGTCAGGATGCCTTACCTTGTGTGGGCTAAAGACAAGACTCATAAACTTCAATAGAGAGAATTATCATGAAAAAACTTATAGCGTTAGCTTGCGTATTTTTATCTGCCTGCAGCATGTTCAAAAGCGACCAGCAGGTACAGAGAGAAGAAATTAAAAAAGAAGTCGCTAAGCAAATCGACCAAATGCCTGACTGGTACACCAAGCCCCCGAAGGACAAGGACGCTATCTACGAAAAGGCTGTGGCCAAATCAAAGGATATGCAGATGGCCATGAACAAGGCCACCATGCTTGCCAAGGCCCAGCTGGCTGTCACTATCAAGGGTGAAGTTAACTCACTAATGCGCTTGTACGTAGACGAGAGCGGTGACGTTAACAGTGCCCAGGTATCAAACAACGCATCAGTCACCACGTCACAAGAAGCACTGCTTGCTAGGATTGTTGGCGCTCACGAAGAGAAGTCACAGATTTTTCAAGAGGGAGATAAGTACGTTGCTTACGTTCTGATCAAGTACCCACTGGGTGACATGAATAAGCTTCTGATGGACCAGATACGCCAGGATGATGCTGTTAACTCTCGAGTCAGGGCAGATGATGCGTATGACAAGATTGAACGCAAGATTGAAGAGCGCCGTAAGTCACTAACAAACTAAGGATAACTATGATCGCCAAAGAACACGCCGCAGAGTCTGGACATTGGTATACCCGCACTGGGGAACCTATGTACACAATCATGGGCAAGAGCACCGGCAAGATGCGTAACACTACCCTGCGGGATGCCAGAGAACTAAACCTAGTGCCCTCAGTCAGCGGAATTATTAATACGGCAGCAAAACCAGCTCTTACAGTCTGGTTGCAAGAGCAGGCAATCCTGGCAGCCTTGACTCTTCCCAGGGGCGAGGATGAGCCTGAGTCAGTCTGGCTAAAGCGTGTCTTGTCTGATTCTAAGCAGCAGGGCAGGGACGCAGCTGATTTAGGGACAGAGATACACGCGGCAATACAGGGCTTCTATGAGGGTCGCAAAGCCTCAAAGTACCCACACCATGTCGAAGCCTGTAAAAACGCCATAGAAGCCTTCTACGGGGCTCGTACATGGGTCTGTGAGCAGTCTTTTGCCCATGAACTAGGTTTTGGTGGGAAATGCGACATGTACACCAATGAGGGCGACGGGATAGTCATAGACATCAAGACCAAGGATTTTAAAGACTTGTCTAAGCCCCTGGCGTTTGACGAGCACATGCTTCAGCTTGCTGCCTACCGGGCGGGTCTAGGTTTACCAGGCGCTAAGTGTGCAAACGTGTTTGTCTCTCGGACTAACCCAGACTTGGCATACGTTCATGAATGGGCAGAAGAGGACATTCAAAAGGGCTGGAAGATGTTCCAGAATTTACTTAACTACTGGCAGTTAAAAAACAATCACGAGTGAGGACAACATGTTAGAAATTCAACGCGGTATTTTATTGAAAGCAGTCAAGTTGCTTAACTCTATTGGAGTTGAGTACGCCATCATTGCCGGCGAAGAAAAACACGGCACCCTGGAAACTGTTAAGAAAAAAAAGAAGAGCAGGAAGAGTAAAGAGTTTTCTTCCAAGTACGGTAGGGGAGCATTACGTGAGTACGTCAAGCCGTACATTCAAGAGCTTAAAGTTGGAGAAGTCGCCTGCATACCCGTGGGCAATTTTGATCTAACCGCGGTGGCTACTTCAGCAGCGTCTTATGCTCATGGAGTGTTTGGTAAGGGCGGTCATACCGGCAGAACTGATTATAAAAATCAAGTGTTTGAAATCATGCGCCTGGAGGTATAGATGAAAGCATTCCCAAACAACAGAAGTGAAGGCATGGACTTGCGTGATTACTTTGCAGCGAAGGCTATGCAAGCACTTTTGACAAACGATAAAGATGCAGCAGCATCAGATAGTTTGATTTCAAAAGGCGCATACGAAATGGCTGATGCAATGATGAAAGAGAGGGAAAACCATGAGTAAAGAACTACGTGAAGAAGCGCAAAAGTACGTCAACGAAGAGCTAATCAAAAGAGTCTATTTCTCTTGTGGAAACCAACTCAAAGACGGTATCTACCCTGAAGAATTAGAGTTGATTGAATACTCTGAGAAGCTGATCCTGGCTGCCGGTGCGTTAATAGCTAAGTCAGAACGAGAAGAAATTCTCAAGATTGTTGAAGCGTTAAACCCTGAGATTGCTCGTGTAATACGTGACCGCAGAGGATAAAAAAACCCCCGGCACCAACCGGGGGCAATCCACTGAGGGTGTCAAGCTACACCCGAGGAGGTCAGTGGCACCGTTATTCTCCTGCCGACAATGCTCCAGCTGTTCTGCTCAAAGCCCCCATAACAGGCTTAGCGGCCTTTTTAATAACCTCTGGACGTTCAGTGGCTAACTTAGTCATAGCTTTCATCGCAGGCTGGCTATAGAGCCCGTAGGTGGCCAAGGTTGCAGGGATAGAAAATTTCCCATGAACAGGCAACGTAGCCAAAGAGGCTGCACTTAAAGCGCGTTCTGTAGTACCGCTGGACGGCACTTTGTTACCTAAAACTTCCTTGCCAAGTTGAGCCTCTTGATACAGAGGAGCACGGCCAGAAATAAACGCCTTCTCACCGCCTTTAGCCTTAACCGCAGATTCCAACTGCTGTGGGCTAAATATTCGTTCTTCCGCACCCAGCATAGAGCCTGCACGACGGAACGGCAAAGACATTCTAAATGCCTGATGGATACCTTTAAGCTCTTCAGCAACCGCTGGGTTTTGTTTTGCCAGCTGCTTGCGTAGCTCTTCTTGAGCTTTGAATAAAGAAAAGCCAAGCTCCCTGGTTGATGCGTCAGAGCTTTTAGTCAACAAGTTAGCTCGACTACCAAGGTTAGACTCAGCCAGCCTAAACTCTTTACCAGACATTGCACCGTTGTTCAGCAACGTATTAAAACCTGCGTCCTTTAATTCTTTATCAATAGCCTGAGCACCGTCAGCACCTAAACCGCGAGTCTGTGCTTCCTGACGTGCCTTCTGATATACCTCATGGTAAGTATCAATGTTTTTCTTAGGGTCATACATGTTGTGCATGTTGAACTTACCCTCAAGACCTGAGTAAGCATCATCAACACGCTTTAATACATAACCCATCAACGGCTCACCAGCTGCAACAGCTTTAGGTACTTCAAGATTTAATGGCTTCAATACTTTGTTAGCAACACCAATATTGAACTGACCAGCTACGTCCTGAAGACCTTTTTCAATAGCACCACCAGCTAATGGCAGGCTGGTTGATTTAGCCTCCATGCCGCGCAAAGCCTTACCAATAAAAGGTATGTCAGAAAGTAATTGACCAGGGGTGAAATACTGCATTCCCATGTCTTTAAGTTTTTGTAACTCTGGCGATACCTTAGGAGCCATCAGCATTTGAGTGCCTTTAGATGCCGTGCCACCTAATAAACCGCCTAAACCAATCTGCTCAGCCTTATCAAGCAGGAAGTCTGTATAACCCTTGTCTTTAGTGTCTACAGGAGTCAATGCAGCCTGTGCAGAGCCTTGAGTTGTGCCAGATACAAACGGCGAGGTCATAAACTTAGGCAAATACTTTGAGCCTTGTTTTAAACCCTGCTCGACCAGCTGGGCTGCTTTAAGGCTAACAGGACCCGCCAACTCACCGGCAAGCTCTCCAGTACCGGTAACGCTTGTGCGCGTAGGTGTACCAGCACGAGTTCTGCCTTCAACAGAAGTCTGCTCGGCACCAAACTTTGATAAGTCTTGAAGCAACTCTGCAGGCTTGTTAATCCCAAAATATTGAGCAATAGCCGCAGGCGCTTTAGCAGCACCAACATAAGGCGAAAATAACGTAGCACCAACATTAGCAAAGTCAGGCGAGTACACGCCACCCATAGGGTCAACATACGTACCCTCACCGCCAGTAGTCGAGTCTACAATCTTCTGTGGCATTTGCCTTGTCGGGGCTGCAGTTTTGTTGGGCACGGCTGCCGCAGGTTGTGGAGCAGCAGGAGCAGACGCAACAGGCGCAGGAGCTTGAGTAGTTGGGGTAGCAGGCTTAGCTTCAGACAGGTGTGAAATTATCTCAGCGTCTGAATAGCCTTCTTTCCTAGCACCGGCAACGTCAAACTTTTTTTGAGAAGCCAAGTAGTCAGCAATCTCAGAATCTGAGTAGCCTTCTTTACGAGCCCCTTCAATATCAAATCCCATAGTTAGCTCCTAAAGTCACCAAGTGGCCTACGACCACCAGGCGCTGGTGTGGTAGAGCCTGAGGCCGGTGCAGCAGCTGCAGGAGGCTTGCCGTCTATTGGCATGACTTTCTTGTGAGTGTCCCAATAGTTTTGGATTTCAAACGCTCTATTATTTAACCGCTCAAAACCAGCATAAATTTCATCAAGTAATTTATTGCGCTGATCATTAGTTAACCGCAAATCTGTGAGCTTACCTAAACTTTTCTCAAGGTTTGCTGCATCAAGGTTAGACTGTGATCCAGGCAAACGTGGTATCTGCGTGACCATACGTTTAGACCAACTCTCAAGACCACGCTGAGCAGTATTCTCGTCCGTACCAAAAATTGAACCAAAAGTTGACGCAAAAGCTCCTTTCAATGCACCGCTAGGAGCAGAAGCTACAGTCGTTCTAATTGAATCAACTTCATTCATCGCTGACAATGCTTGTTCACCTTGCTTAATAGCCGGGACAACAATTTTGTTGTATTCAATTTTCTGCTGGTCAGTTAATTTATTTGCGTCTTGTTCGCGCTTACGGTCACGCTCATCTTTGCGAAGCTCTAACCCTTCTCTCTGTATAGCAAGACCTTGAGCTCTTAGACCAGCATTCAAACCAATAATTGATTTTTGCAACTCTTGAGCTGATTGCCTGTCCATACTAGAAGTCATCATAGTCAGCATTTGCTGAGCTAGTCCGTTGGCTTTCTCTTCATCTAAACGGCCTTCTTTGTATTGCTTAGCCAAGCGCTCAGCCTGAGCTTTAACTGCAGGCATGTTTGCTGGTGCCATCGCCGCGATTGCATCGAACGGTGAGCCGTTATCAGAAATACCCTCAATTAATCCAGACTTTCGCAAATCAGGAATCATCTTGGCGTACTTAGAAATAGTTTCTATTGGATTGGCCGAAATCTTGGCCATGTTCATTACAACTTGAGGATTAAACTTATAAACAGTCTTCTCAGGCTGACCATCAGCACCAGGGATTGTAGTTTCTTTAAACATTTCCCCTGCAAGCCTTTGCTCTGCTTTCATTTGACTATCAGCAATAACTCGGTCTGCGTACTTTGTGTCGCCAGTTAACTGAGTCAACTGCTTAGCAACCATTGGGTCAACTTTGTAATTGAACGCGCCTGTCTTGTCATCCATATTGAAAGTAACGAGCTTGCCAGACAGATTGCGAATAGCATTCTGCCGGTTAAATTCGCTTTCTTCTTTTTGCTGCTGCAAAGCACCTTGCTCTAAATCTAAACGCATTCTTGCCAGCTCTTCTTGACGCTTTGCTTCTTGTGCTTGGGCCTGCTGGACATTACCAGCGGCATACCCTAAAGACTCACCAAATCCGCCTGTTTTAGTAGGCGCAAGCATTCCCTGAGCTATAGCTAACAACTCAGGATTAAACATCATGTTCTTACGTGACTCGGCCAGGTTTAATAGGTCCTGACGGCGTGCGTTAACGCTTGCACGTTGTTGTTCTAAAGCCTTCTGTGATTTTGTCGGGTCAAAGCCCGACATAATGTCTTCTTGTTGGCCCGAATCTTCTGGTGCTATTTCTGGCATGATTACCTCACTAAGTTGCCGGATGCATCATAAAAGTTACCCTGGCCATCATGGTAAGCAGCGCCAGCTGGAATATTTGCACTTGCCGTAGGAGCCTCAGAACGAATAGCACCACCATCAGCTTTAGTTACTGCTGCTGGGCTAAGTGTAGTCGTAGAACCGGGGCTTGCAAATGACCCCAAAGATGCCAGCAAACCAGTTATTTGAGACAGTGGGCTGTTAGTGTAGCCAGTAGAACCGACAGTCTGCTTAGTCTCACCAGTAGGAATATTCAGGCCTTGCATCAGCTTAGAGTAGTTTTGAGCTGCAGTCATTGGGTAGTCTAATTGTTTTTGGCCGAGCTCCTGCTCTTTCTGACCTAAGCCAAACAAGTTACTTAAACCTGAAGTTGCCGCTGTCTGCTGCTGTGAGCCTAAACCACCTAAGGTCTGGCCTGCCTGCATCTGACGCTGTAAATCAGCTTGAGCAGCCGTCATGGCGTTGCCGTAGCCAGTGTTTAATGCGTTGTACTGTTGACCCACAAGATTAGACTGCAGGTCACGCAACATGTTGCCAGTAGCATTGAACTGACGCTGGGAACCAAAGGAGCCCATAGCACCAGCCGCCCCTTGCATTGCAGGTAGTAGGTTCTCGTTAATCTGGCGGCCTTGCAGGCGACCCATTTCCTCCACCACGTTCTGCGTGTAGGGGTTTATGTAGTTGCCAACAATCTGATTAGCACCAGTAGTACCAGCGTTCGTAGCCAGGTCAGCGCCTGTACCCATAGTCCCTAAGCCAGCAAAGGAAGCCTGTGGGGCCATCGACATTGCCTGCTGCTGCAGTGGAGAGAAGCCAGCAACGCCGCCCATCTGAACGCCTGCCTGGCCCAGATTAGCAATGTCTTGCAGGTAATTAGTATAAAACTCAGGCGCTGTGGTCTGAGCTTGTGCGGTACTAGTAACTGACGGTAGTACGTCGCCTTGGAAAATATCAGCCATTTTTAGCCCCTAACTTTCTTTTGTGCAGCCGCCATGTACGCCAAGGGTGACTTAGCCGCAGGAGGTATCTTGTTAACTGGTGCCGAACGCTTATGCGAACGAATTTCTTCTCTAAACTTGTCTAGCAAATCTGACCCTGCTTTAGTTGAACCATTACCTAATTGAGCTACGGTATCAGCATCAAATACGTACTCACCGTCAGCCAGCATTGCAGGTATGTCGTCAGACTGGCCATCACCCTCACCTGTTACGCGGGAGCCTTGACGGTAGTCATGACGTCCTTGTACGGTAGGAACATGCAAACCGCCTTGTCTAGGCTGGCCACCCTGCGCCATCTGATTTAAGACGTCCTGTGGGTTAACTACTTCGCCAAACGTATAATAGCTAGGTGGCTGTATTTCACCGCCGTCAGCCATCAAAGGGGTAGCCATGCCGCCGTCTTTGTAAACTGGGTAATACGTGTAATCAAGTGTTGGACTAACATCAGTGTTGCCTGCTACATAATTTGGATTTGGGGTACTGTACGTAGCTCCGTTGTACGTACTAGAACTGTTATTACCAAGATAATTGTAATTATTTTGGTTTGCCCAATCACTAATAGCCTTACCGGCGCTAGATAATCCAGGAACCGCTTTTATTAAATTACCAAATGCATTAACACCTGACGTTCCAAAATTTTGTAAAGCGTTTATCCCAGATTGAGTTGCACCAGAAGACGTGTACGATTGACTCTCAGGCATGATATAGCCCAATGAAGCACCGATCAGAGCGCCAGTCATTGGGTCAATTGTGTTACTACCGCGTGGACTAATAGTTGGGTTTAATTGAGTATTTCTACCAGTTCCGGCTGACGTAATAGACTGCGGCTGAGCGTTCATCGCCATCTGAGGGCGTGAAGTAAATTGCGACAGTGGCTGTTGAGTACCCATGCCCATAGGAACCCCTAAAACCCTTGCCAGTTCTGGAGTAATGTTTGGCTGTGTATCTCTAGCGCCATACTCAGCATAAGGAACATAGCGGCCGGTAGGAATCTGCGTAGTTCTGGGCGAAATATTCCCAACTTTAGACATGTCCACGCCTTGATTAACACCGCCGGGCGGTTCAATAGACGTTAATAGTTTGCTCATTAGAGCGCCTAAAGCAGCTCCTTTGGCTGTATTAGTTCCCATTAGTCCCGCTAATGAGCCAAGCAAGTCTGTTGCTGGGGTTACTGGGTCTGCTGACATAATTTTTCCTTATTTCCTTATGGAAATTAAGCCACCACGTCTAGCTATTTTGGTGCTAGAACGTGCAGCAATTTCTTCTGGTGTCATCATCGTAAACGAAACTGGGTATAAATCACCGATTGGACGCTTTGCCAATGGTGTAGTTACTGCTGTGTAGCCTGCAGGCAATTGTGATAATGCGCCCGTACCTGTTGACACTTTACCACTACCAAAAGCTCCCGCCAATGCGGCTAAAACGCTTGTTATATCTGATTTGTTATCAACATTAGTCGTAACTGGAGGTGTAACAGGCGTTGTTACTGGCGGCGTAATAGGTGGAATATCTGGAGTTACAGTAGTAGGCGTAGTAACAGGAGTAGTAGTTACCGGTGTATTAGGAATTGCATTAACAGGCGGCGTAAGGGGAATTAAATCGGTTATTGGTTTTGTAACAGGGGCTGGTTGTGTTGCAACCGTTGTTTCAGTTTTAGGTACTGTTTGTGTTGCTGGAGTTGTCTCAGTTTTAGGTACTGTCTCTGTTTTAGGCGTTGTTTCAGTTCCCGGTGTTGTTGTGGGCGCTGTTGTTGGCACCGTTTCAGGCATTGTTGTAGGAGTAGTTGTAGGTGTAGTCGTTGGCGTTGTAGTAGGCGTTGTTGTTGGTGTTGTAGCAGGTGTTGTTATTGGTGTAGTAGTAGGCAGTACATAAGGCACAAAAGAAGGAGGTACTGCTGGATTTTTTACAGGTTCTTTTGTTGTATCTGGCGAAATTGTTGGCACAGTTAATGGGTATTCTGGAGCAACTAAAGGCGTGACATTTGGTGGCACAAAGTTTTGCACCGCAGGGTTGCCATTTTCGTCGTACAAAGTACCTGATTTATCAACATATAAACCAGAACCTTTTCCATCTTGAAATATTAACTGACCATCTTTACTGATAGATTCACCGGGAAGAATTTTTGGAAAAAGTTCAGGGACGTTATATTTTGCTACTACGTCAACCGAAGGTAATTGTTTTGTATAGTCATAAGTTCCATCAGCAATTGGACTTAAAAATTGCTTCATTTTTTCAGCCATTATTTGGTCTTCGTTTGTATTTTGACCAATATTGCCCGGCGTAACCATTGAAGCTATACCAACTAATCCATCTGCTAACGTATACATACCAGCCTGCCTCAATGCTTGTATGCTTGATTCAGTAGTAACGCTTCTTGCATATAAAGGATCATTAGCAGCAGCTTGTAACATGCTTTGAGCTACTTTTTCTTGAGCCGCCCTTGTTAACTGTTGAATGTTTTCTGCAGTTACAGGCATGGCTTGAGCAACATCAATTTTTACTGATGGATCAGCGTATGCTGAGTAAATCATGTCTTTAATTTCAGTTGGAGTATTGCTAGATAATTCTGGTGAGCGCAAAGTAATTAAATCTGATTTATCTGGCGTTGGTTCTGGGTATCTTGACCGCTCCACAATAGTAGCCGTTCCGGGGCCATCTGCTTTTCCTGCAACATCTCCTGCTTTAACTGCGCCAGAAATAATTGATGGCATTGCGTTTTGCAGAGCTGTACTAACATCACCACCATTGATCGTAGTCTGTGTAGCTATGTTTGCTAGATTGCCTGCAGCGCTAACTGTTCCAGCTACGATTTTAGGGTCAGCGCCTTTTATAGTGTCATAGACTAAATTCTGAGCTTGGGTGCCAGTATATTGCCCAGCTAAACTAGTAGCTGCTTTTTCTAAAGCATTAGGATCACCAAGCACCGTACCAACAACACCAGAAGTAATGGTGTTAGCTATCATGTTAGCTGCTTGTGTTGGTGTTGTATTAGTTGCCTGAGCAATTGCTTCTATTTTGCTTTGATCAATACCAACAGTATCAAGAATTTGATTAGGACTTGATGAGGCTAATGAACCAGCTGAACCAGTTACAAAAGCTTTTCCAGCGTCACCTAAATCCCCGCCACTAAGACCAGACATAACAGAATTCGTAATACCACTTGCAATCGCATTAACTGCAGTCATACCAATAGATTGACCTAGTGTTACTGCTGGCAAACCAGCTGTAAAGGCCGTAGGAGCTACTGCAGCGCTTACTTCAAGCCCAGCCAAAGCACTAGATATATACGATGATAAATAAGGGGCAGCAATAAATGAGCCAATCATCATTATTGGCGCAAGGAATCCACCGAGTGGCCCAGTGTCTTGAATTATTAAACGCGGAGCTTGGTAATATGTTACATACGGCTCATTAGTTTCAGAGTTTACAAGGGGAACTAAATTACCATTACTGTCTGATTTGTAAACAACTGTTGCGTGTGGCTGGTTAGTGTTTCTTGACTCATCACCGCCAATAACATTGGATACTGAATATAAATCTTTGGTTTTATTATTAAGGTCGTTGTATAAAGCCGTTGGATCAAAATGTGCCGGAATGGTTTCATATCTTTGCGAATATATTGACCCCATGCTACCACTACCGGCTAATGGTACTTTTTGTTCAGGAACAATGTATTTTGGATCAGATGGATCAAGCCCTAATTGTTTAGCTGTATTTTTTAGAGCTTCCTCAGCACCCTCTGTACTACCGTTATAAGTTACGGCAGGGCCAAGTGGTTTTCCCATACCGCCTTGCTGTTGCTCATAACTAAAGCCAAAAACTCCAGCACCCCTTGCAACGCGAATGGAATCAGATTTAGCATTCCATCCAGAGCCATAAATTCCATCACGAATGTTTGAATTGTTTGAATTCAAAATACTAGAGTATGGATTTTTAAAATTAGAATCAATTAAACTTTGATTAAGAATAGGCAAGCCTGTGCGTGGGTCAAGATTGCCAAAAAATCCAGCATTTGCATTTTTCAATGCAAGCAATTTTGCTTCACCTGTATAAGGTGTTGCGGTTGATTTTGGCGTAAATTGCAGACCTTCAAAATATGGATTTATTTTGCTTTTTACATCATCTGTAAAATCACCAGCATTGACTAATTTATTAAAATCATCAAACAATGATTTGGCAGTATTTAAATCAGAACTGGATGTAATGTCGCCAAGGTTTTCTCTGAATTGCTTGGCATAATCAACAACGTCAGCAGCAGATTGTTTGTAATTTTGAAGCTCAGGCTCAATCGATTTTAAATTTTCGTTGTATTTGTTTTCAGCAGTTTTGTACAGACTGTCTTTTTCAGATACAACTTTGTCTTGAGCCTCTACGTTTTTGTATGCAGCAGCCGACAAAGTATTTGCAAGATCGCCAAGCTTTGCACCGTTAGCGTCTGCTACCTGTCGTGCAGCAACTAATTTAGGATAAGCAGCTTCAACCGCTTTATTTTCAGCGGCGTTCATGGCTGTCTGCGAGTCGTCTACAGCTTTTTGAGCGACTTGTCTTGCTATGTCTTTAGCTTTTTCAGCTTCAGACTGAGTTGAATCACGCAGCTCTTTTGTAGTCTCTACTGCGCTTTGAGCAGTGTCATGTAAACGATTACGTAGATTTTCTTCTGTTTCTCTAGCTGTGTTGTATTCTCTTTCAGCATTTTCACGAGCAGTGTTAGCGTTTCTTTCAGCTTCACTCCTAACACGATCTACTTCGCTTTGTGCGGTGTCGCGTGTTCGCTCTTGATTTTGTATCTTTGTATTCGCGTCTTTATCAGCGTTACTACGTGCTGTATCTATGGCATTACGCGCAGCTTGATATGCATTCTCTGCATTAATTTTGTTTTGTACTGCACTGTTCCAAGAAGAACCAGAACGATCACCGCTCCAATTGTCGAGCTTGCTTTCTGCATTACGCAGATCGTTCATCCTATCGTTGGCTGCATTTACAGCATTCTGATAGCCACCATTATCTCTAAGATACTGTTCAGAGTTTTTCCAATTGTTTAAATCTTGGAGCTTTTGAGTCGCATCATTAAACGTGTTTACTCTGTTGTTATAATCAGAATTATCGCGCAGGTAATGCTCTTCCCCAGCAAAATCCTTTGCTCTACTAAACTTTTCAGTAGCATCTTTTAATGCGTTTAACTTGTTTTGATAGTCTGAGTTTTGTTTTAAATAGTCAGTATTATCAAAATAATCTCTGGCTGTGTTGTGTGCTTGAAGTGCTTTATTGGCTTTTTCTATCGAAGCTTTATAAGCATCACTCTCTTCATACCATCTGTTTGAATTTAAAATGGAATAAGCAGAGTTGTATTTATCCCTAGCGTTCCTATAGTCAGCGCTATCGTTTCTAACAGCGTCAGACTTTAAATAGTCACTAAGCTTTTGGTAATTTTCTAAAGACTTGTTGTATGTGTCTTTTAAAGAATTGTATTGATCGACGTTTAAATACGTTTTGTTTTCGTGTTCGTTGCGAAAATTTTCTAGTTTTTTTGATTCTTCAGCCAATATGGATTTTAAGTTGCTTACCCCATCTTCAAGCGACTTCAGGCTACCCTTGGCTGAGTTGTACTTAGACAAAGCTTCCTTTGCCTTAGTAACGGCATTCTTAATGTCATTAAGTTTGGGTAAGCCAGCAACTGCCACGATTAATCCTTTGGTTGAACAGCACCAACGACAGCCTGAGCCCAATCTAGCCAATTATTGAATGGGATAGTTCCGGGTATCGCTTCGTTGGTAAATACGTCAATAGCTTTCAGGCTTTCGCCCCATGTCTTCCAATTTGTCTTAGCGTCAGGTATTTCTAATTGATTGGCAGCATAAAGCTCACACATAAGTGAAGCCCAACTATCAAATGTATGACCTCTAGGATCATAAATAAGAGATACATTAGCCATCTGAGTAAGGCCTCGAGTCACCTATATCTGCATTCAATATGAGACGACCTAGCTGGTAGTCACCGCCTGCCACATTAGACCTAAACGTCAAACGTAATTCTCGGCGTTGCTCACGCAAGTCAATCTTGCCAGTAGTGGGCGAGAATACATAAGGCCCAGTAGTAACATCTTCGACTTGAGCAAACGGACGACCTACTACGTACATCTCCATATCGCCATTCTGCAAAAAGTCAGGCTCAGCACGCTCTAAATGTATCCAGCGGTTTTCACCTACAGGATTAGGCTGCGATGGACCACCACTTAACCAGCCAACGTCATTAGTCTGGAAGTAGCTTTCAATAGCGTTTACATTCACGCCCTGAATAGAGTCTGTGCCAATCTCATGCTGCCATAAGGAAACAAAGTTCATTAGGCTTTCAACCAATAAAACAAACCCACTACCAACAGGCAAACTAGCAGATAAGTTATCGTTTACTGTGTAATTAACGCCATGCGCTGTAATAGTTACGGTTGTTACTATGCCGCCTGCAACGGTTATGGTTGCGTAAGCGCCAGTGCCTGTACCGCCAGTTAACGCAACATTCGTATAAGTGCCGTTTGTATATAAAGAACCAGCATTATCAATTGAGATTGCGTTAACACCGCCCTCTGCTTGCAACTCATACCCAACATTTAGTGGATAGTGGAAGACTTGGGAAAAGTAACCAGCCGATCTACGAGCCCCTAGAGCTGTGCCAGCGTCATACCAAGTCTGTTCACGCACGTTATAAACAATCGCGTCATTACACTCTGTAGAGCTTCCACGAGGATAAAACCACCATACTTCGCCAAATCGTGGAACTTTAGTTACGTATACCTTTTGTCGCTGAGCATAGTTCAGATTGTCAAAGAAGTAGTTCTGGTTCATGTTGTTGGGAATTTCTTTGACCACGCCGTTGTACATCAGGAAGCGGTCAACACCACACCAATAATAAATACCGTCATATTCAATAACTGACTGACTAGATAAGATTGAAGACTGGCTAGAAATAATGTCGTACCGCCAGTACAGAGTCGTTGTAGTTCCACCGCTAGTGACGTTTGTTGGGGCATAAGACACGCGAATTAATGAATCTAATGACCAAAACAAGCCAGAAGGTGAGTTAGAGCCACCGCGCACTGGTAATCCCTGGACAACTTTTGATCCTGCTACGTTAGTCTCATTAGCTGTGGGGCCAGTCCAATCAGTCGGGTCACCAGCTGCACAGTTCTTAATTAAGCCGTTATTACCAAAGACAAACACATACGGGTGAAGAACCACAACCCCGCCAGAGACTTCAATTGGGTTAGCACCATCAAACATAGCCTGCATGGTGGTGCCAGTAATATCGCCAATCAGAACAGGCGTATTTGTGGTGTTTGCAATGTCCGTTAAATTTAAACCTGGATGAGCAACTAAACTTTCAACTCCAGAGCCAGTTGTATCAAAAAAGGTATCAAACTGCCAAAGATTAGTATCGTTGGGAGTAAAGTTTGACAAGGTAAAGTCAGATACGCCTGATCCTGTACCGTTGTTAGTAATAGGAATGACCTGCAGACCGTCAGAATAGCCGTTGTAGATGTAATTAAAATTAGGCTGAGGGTTGACATACAAACCCCGTGAAGGGCCTGCTAACTTGTCTGTAATTTGCCTGTATCCACCCATTTTACGTGGGCGACCACGCTGAAATCTTACCCAGCGGCCATCGTTATAGAACTGCTTATCAAAGACAGTACCATCACGCTGAATGCCGGGCTGAGTGTCAAGGGCAAATACCTTTTTGGTCATGGGAAGACGCCCCCAAAAATCCCTGTCGTAAATGTTCCAGTTGTGCCGTTAACCGTTCCCGCTATGGTTAATCCAGTAGCCGTCAAGTTAAGCCTCTGTGTCCCCAATATAGACATATTGAGCTGACCAGTGCCAGGTCGGTAGATACCTGTATTTGTCTCAGCTGCAAAGTTCAAACCAGGCAAGGTAGCTGTACCACTAACAATACTGATGTTACTAGCGCCAACCTGAACAGTATTTGCATTCAGGAAGTTAGTACCGTCACAGATCAACGTAACTTGAGCACCGGGTGGAACTGTAGCGTTAAATCCACCGCTGACACCTGTTGAAACCGTTAAGGTATAACCGTTGTCTGTTGTTTGATTACTGATAATGTACAAGTTAACTGCAGGCGGGTAGTAAGCAATGACGTTGCCAGTCAAATTGCCTACGTACTCTTGGATCGTATTTGCGGCTTCGCTCGGAGTAATGTTGTAATTTCCTGTAGTTACAGGCTTAACTAATGAGGTAAAAACAAAGTTAGAGCTTTGGCCATAACCTACAGTTACCCACTCTGAGCCAGTACAGACAATAAACGCCGACTCGTTAGGAGCAAATATTTTTGTTAGGCCTTGGTCAATAGTCTGTGATCCGTTGCAATCAACAGTCAAAGAGCCCGTGCCATTGTTTTTCAGCAAAAAGAAATAGTTGTCGCCAGCATCAGCTACCGCAGGCAAATAAACCGTACCAGTGCCACCTACCCAGATTTTGGTCTGAGCTCTGTCAGAAGTAAGGAAGGTGTAGCCAGTCGAAAAAACAGTCGCAGGGTGACTTTGGTTTAGTGTCGTTGAAGAAGCAACCAAGCCAAGCCCAGCAAGAGCAGAAGCGTCAGCAGAACTGGTGCCAGCACCAAAGTCGATAACACCCCAAGTACCAGCTGCGGTGCTGTTTGTGGTGATGTAAACGTACTGCGCCTTATTGGCTGCAACTGTGACAATTGTGCCTCCTGCACTGTCTTTTACGGTAAACGGCGTGCCCGTCATGTTCCGTATAAGCGAATCTGTACCAACAGAAACCTGGTTGGCCGCCGGCATAATCAGCGACAGACCGCTCGTAGACGGCGTCACTTGCATAATACGTGCAACGTAATTACCCGATGCGTTACCGTTAATAGGCCAAGATAGCGTTGTGTCCTCAGTCAGGCTAATTGCCCTGAAGCTAACGTCTGTTGGCTGTACAACGTCGCCAGTAAATGGGGAAACGTAAGAAGTCATAATTAGCTATCCAATGCAACAGCCTGACGGTCGCCCATACGTTGGACGTCCTCAGTTTTCAATGTCTGAATGATCTGCTGATACTGAGCCTGCCACATAGGGATGCGATCATCGTTCTTTAAGAACGGCATAGCCTGGAGCAAAGAGCCGTACAGCAGCGCTTGAGGTGCGTACTCAGTAAACCAGTTAGTTTGATTTGTGTCGTCTAGGGGCTGCAGGCGCTGGTAATACAGAATTTCAAACGTATAAGCAGCTGCAGGCGTAGGAGCTACTAGCCAGTGCGTATAATCGTAGTCTGCATAGTAGGCAGGAGTGCCAGTAGCAGTTGCATCAGGCCAATATTCACGCAAATATTCGTATTTACGCAGGAAAACAGGCTGTCTTTCACCAGCAACCACCACATTCATTGAGACAGTCTTGTGCCAACGGGCTGGCTTAGGAATTATCGCCTCGCCAATAACCATAGTGCTGTTGTTTACAGTCAAGTTTCCAAGGAATTTAATCTCACTGGCAATGACCTGCTCTGCCAGCATGATAAAAGTAGGGATTTTGGCGAGAGTTTGGGCGTCTGAGCGCTCCAAGTAGCTGGCTATATCATCCACCAAAGACGTATATGTCATTGAAGCTGCCATTACCAATTACCTTTCTTTGCCTTAGCGCCATGCATATTGGCCACTAATGATGGGTATGCTGTACCTGTCCGTTTGGCAAAGCTTTTTGCAGCTTTCTTTTGGTTCGGACTGAGTTTCTCAGGTTTGCCTAAATCCTTTGGGCGAGGTTTGTTCCACACAGCCTTCATTTTATGCTCCCCTTGTTGCTCTGTAAACAATCACTTAAACGGGCGGGTTCCTTTTTTGTCGATAATCAGTGCCATTTTTCTTGGCTTAACGTCTATCGCATTAGGAATGCTTACATGAGTCCATCGATCAAATTCACGAATTACTTGGTCATACGGAAGACTAGACTTCAAAATAGCCTTAACCACTTGATCAGGCGTCATATCCTTGACCCTAATGTCTGCCGCACAACCCCTAGAATGCTGGCTGGTCTTTTGACCCCCTACAGCGTTGTTTACAGCCTCGCTACGGTACGCAGAGTTAATGTGTATGGGTTTACCTAAGACTACCCGCAAACCCTCTAGAAAGGCCGCTAAACGCTTCAAGTTCATCAAATGATCGTTCTGCGGCGTATTGTCCAACTCTCTGTGGTCAGTGTGCGTAAGCTCTTCCAAAGTAAAGTTGGGCGACAGCTTCATTTTTTAATCAACTCCGCAGTCTTATCCTTGCTACTTTGGCTAGAGCCATAATAGAAGTTAATGATTGTCGTGATGATCGTACCAATTAAGATACCTAAAATCGTGTCAGCAAACCTTTGGTTAGCGGTAGGGACTGTCCCAAAAGTAATGGCAAACAGGTAGCTAACACCAGCAATCGACCAGAACGCAGAGAATAAAGGCATGAACCTACGTATCCACGGGTCATCGTTGTGCATGGCCTCTTTGTTCATGTTTCGTGCGTCTTGGGTATTCTTGAAGTCAAGCTCAGCCATAAACTCTTGATGCTTCATAGCGGCCATTTGAATCTCAGCCAGCTTGCTGTCGTCTAAAACGCCATCTTCATTAGGCGTTAATTTGATACCCAGCTTTTCTTCAACCTGATCTAACCCTTTATCAAGCACAGAGTCGGCAACCTTCTGAAGTCCAGCCCCAGCTAGTTGAGCTAGGATAGGCGCTAGTAATGGCAACATTTATTCCCCCTGCAATTCTAAAAGTATCTTTGCACGTAACTCGCGCATCTTCCTTGTTTCTTCCATCGCCCTAGCAGTAGAGTTTTTCATTTCCATGTAATCAAACCCCATCACAGTCAAAACTAT